>SCLG01000025.1:101194-129239 GCA_004367875.1 Oikopleura albicans
GCAAGAAATGACGCGGTTTTCTCAATAATGTCATGCTCCCGTTGATATTTGGGTAGATGAATATTTTTCGGTATGGAGAGGTTAGCGGGCAGTTGAAAAATTTCATCATCGAGCATATCCGTGTTGGCCACCTGGGGCGCATCTTGCTCGTAGTTGAAGCCGACATGACTGTATTTACCTGTGTTTTCCTGTTGGATTTCCTCCTGCAATCGGCGATATTCGGAGTCTGAAAATGGTTGTATCAGAAACAAAATTTAAAACCGTAAAAGGCGCCGGTTCAATTTGAAGAAGGAGCAATTTATCGAAAAGCCTTATAGACCTGAAAACTAATTATTCGATAACAAGAAGAGCATTATTAAAAACCTCCATTTGTTAAAAAAATTTGTTAAATGATGGGGTTGTTTATAAGGTCACGGCCGGAAAAACTGACGTGGCTTCAAATACATTAAAAGAACTGACTTGACCTTAAGGTCATTTATAAATAACAACCCCAAAAAGATAAAGACCCTTAAAAAATTATTTGATCTTTCCGCAAAAAATGACATGACCTTATATCAGACCACATCCCAGACCTTATAACCAACCCCTGCATAGATCTCTTGGTCACGGGACCTGTTATAAGGTCACGGTTTAAAATAGCCAATTTGACGTTATTATCAACTGAACAAACACGTATTTCGCAATACTTTCGAATTACGTAATCCCTATTTTCCATTATCTTGGCGTCGCCTACGCAATTTCAACCATACGCCTACACAATGTACCGTTATGTTGGTAATATGACCCTATTTTCCATTATCTTGGCGTCGCCTACGCAATTTCAACCATACGACCGAATATTGGTCATTGATCAAGTTAGCGTATTTGTTTTTGTTCAAATCGAACCGGTGCCATTAGAAAAAAAAAGTAAATATCACAAAATGAAAGAGGAATGGTTCGTGATGTCTGACAACTGAGATGTGTCCCTGAGCTGTGATTTTTTCCGTCCAAATTGTTAGTTTTTCCAAGATTCTAACAGGATAACCTAAAAAAGAATTTGACATAGTTACCTAGTCGTCTGCGCGTGTTCCAACAATTTCCATGTGATGTGCGAATTTTTTTTTTATATATACAGTCAGAGAATAAATAAATATGTTTGTTTTATGTTAAAACGGCTTCGTGAATGTTCTTGAATCTTATTGGTTGATTGAGGTCGCGCGTTCTTTCTCAAAAATGTGTTGCATCCCAAAAACTATTAGGAATTATAGGATTTTGGCGTCGTCCAAAATTTGCAATCCAAATATATTTTTTTACATATATTTTTTTTTGGTACGCGCTTGTGTTGCCCATCGTGGGATTCAGTATTATAAAATGTTTCCCATAATTTATGTTAAGTTAACTAGGTAGGGATGAACTAGTGATCCTGGGCACGTACCGTGGTCAATTTCCGCACGTAGATCTCCAAAACGATGATGATCGAGCATGCCAGCCTCGTCCAGCTCATTGCCCTCACGTTTTTCGGTTGCCTTTTTAAAATCTATGGGGAACTCCAGTAGACCCCGGACGTCAAACCTAAAAATATTTCTGATTAGCCTGGCGTTGAAAATACAATTACAAAATGTGCCTATAAAACGGTTTTGTGCTAATTGTCTATAAATATATCTATAATATACAGTCCAGGAGCCCTTATTGGCCGCGATTTTTCGATTTGAATAAGTGCCCCTTATGGGCCGCAATTTGTCATCGAATTACATATCCTTGAACTTTTAAAAGTCCTTAAGGAGGGGTCAGTCGATTTGTTTACAAAGTGTACATTCGGGGAAACCGCTATAAAATCTGTTCTACAAAAGCAATTACATTAATTTTTGTGTTGTATTATAAGAACAAAGGTTCTTCTTTAACACAGATGTTTTTATTGTCCTTATTGTCACTGCGGAGCGTCCACTATAACTTGAACTTCGCAAANTCCAGTAGACCCCGGACGTCAAACCTAAAAATATTTCTGATTAGCCTGGCGTTGAAAATACAATTACAAAATGTGCCTATAAATCGGTTTTGTGCTAATTGTATAGTCCAGGAGCCCTTATTGGCCGCGATTTTTCGATTTGAATAAGTGCCCCTTATGGGCCGCAATTTGTCATCGAATTACATATCCTTGAACTTTTAAAAGTCCTTAACTGGTTTTTAAGAGCCCAAAAGTGACTTTTTAAAATCTACAATGTCTAAAACCTCGTTTTCCGTCAAAAAACATATAAAATTTGAATATACAGTCCTTACTCCTTTTTCAGACGCTTTTTCGGCCCAAATGGGGCCATTTTAATAAAAAAAATGCTCCTTTTTGTGACGATTCTCCTTTTTCGGACGCTATTTTCGAGAACCGAAAACGTCCGAAAAAGGAGTAAGGACTGTTTGTATTTTTTTGTCAAACAGGGCAATCTGTCGCTTATGGGCCGCCTTTTTGGAGCCCTCATGATGGCCTATAACTTATAGGCTATAAGGGATCTGGGACTGTAATATATTATTATAAGTTATAATTCATAACTGTACTAGCTAAAATATGTTTCTCTAAATTTACTCTTAATAAGTATATTGTTTTTACCGGTCGATGGTGGTGTATAAATCGAGCTCATGAGTGTGCAAATGTTTCTCGGATTGGATATGATCAGCCGCCAAATCATCGCGGAATAATTTACACGAATAGCCGAACGCCTCTAACTGCTGCTCACCCATTAATCAACGCTAAAAAACTAATAATGGATATACGGAGTGGTCCAACAATGAATCAGACAGATTTTTACACGCGCTTTTATGTTGGAGTAATATACAACTGCGTGCGTGTCCCTGACTGATTCATTGTTGGATCACACAGTGTAATGTATTAAGAATTAAAGTTAACAGGGTCGTCAAAAAACGCGTGTACATTAGGTTGTTTTTAACAGCAATGTTTTTTTCAGACTTTTAACCAGAATGTGATCTCTTTCTTTAAACTTGAGTCAAAATTTGCAAAAATTTTCTTCGTAAAAGTGGTTACATTGGACCTGAAGTCATATCACTTTGGTCTAAATACTTTGATCAAACATTGTAGATGAACCTAATAATGTAAGAGTGTGAAGGAGACATTTTACGTAAAGTACCGGTTAAATTATGACCAAAAATATGTTTTAAACATACTTTATACCGTACTTAATTTTCAATCCGAATTTCAAACCGGAATACCGGCATGCGAACTTTAAACTAAAAGTAATAATCGCCCTAAAAGCTCACTGTGAAGTTAAGAGTCGTTTTAGTTTGTATATCAAGATATTGATTGAGATATTTTTATACAATAGTTCGGAATAATAGTCGTTGTTGGACGTCATTAGGAAAATTTACTAATTTATTCCCAGAAATAAAGTTCGTTCGGGTAATTTGATTCGAATACAAAAATTCCAATACTTGTATGTAACTGACAACGCGCTATCTTCGGAAACCAAATTGGAAAAAAGATAATGGAAAATTGAAAGATGACGGCGTAGTGCTTTACACATAATTTATGTGACATTTATGTATTTCGGATAAACAAATCACAAAAAATGAAATATAACGGGGTGAAAGATAACGGCGCACAAAGATATACGGACGTTTTGGATTCTTGAAAATAGCGCATGTATTGGAAGTATTTAATATTGGGCTGTACTACACCCACTGTCAGGGCTCGGCATAATTCAAAATAAAACGAGCTCTGCTGAGCTGGCCTCTCGAGCTCAAAAATAAAAACGATCTGTCCTGTGCTGGCCTCTCGAGGCCAAAAAAGCATGAGCTGTCCTGTCGAACTGCCCAGCCAGCTGTCGACCTGGGGAGGCCATCTGGCTGTTGCCGAGCCCTGGCCGGTGTAGTATCTAAACTCATGCGATGGTATAAGACGAAGAGCTATAAGTTATGTCAACACTGGATCCTAACGCAAAAAAAAATCATTTATTTTCTCTTTCGATTTTTAAGTTCAATGGAAAGTACGTCTTCATGAGTCAAACATCTTTTTTTCATATTTTTCTCTCACTCTGTTTAGATATCATTTGCGTGTCAGATTAATAGCGAGCGATTGGTTGCTAAATTATGACGTCATAAATTGTTGATGACTCATTGGGTACGATTGTTATTTCATTCTCTACGTTATTTTCTTTTCATAAAAAAAAACAAATAAAAGGTATGATAGTTTTGATTTCAATTTTCAGATTCATCGGACATTGTGATAAAGAAAATGGCCTACAACTGAAATTCAGCTCGGACAGCCTACGTAGAATATACTGGATTTCTACTTTTGACGGCCTATAAATCGCACTATCTTAACTCGTAGGGGGAAGTTTGTGCATATATACACACGACTTTTTTTTTTGTCGATTTAAGGCATAAGGAGGCCCGGTAGGGCAGAATTAGTATTGCTGACCCCCCCTAAACTTTTCGAGAAAATTCCATTGGCGGTATTTTTTGCGTATGTTGGATATTTCTAGGGGGCCCTGATGGCCGAAATCAATTTCTTAATAGTCAGATCGACGTAGTTTGACGAGCTCTACAACTTGGCTTTAGCAGTTTTACCAGAATTATAGCGAATTTTTAAGTGTGTGCATACGTGCACACAATTTCCCCCTACGGGTTATCAAAAAGTTCTTCCCACTGAGAGTTAAGAAAAAGATTAATCATTGTTTGAGAGCACGCAAGCTTTGATAATTTCTTGAAAAATACACTCAGACGGATTTGGAGTAATCTTCATATGATTTTAACGCTATTTTGACAAGTGGAAACGGACAAACAAGCGCCCAGTAATTTCATTGTTAAAATCGGATTCTCCGTCTAAAATTACACCAGGTCTCCAAATATCATGTCTGTGGTGTGATGTACTTAATTATGCGATTTCAGTTTGTTGACCAAAACTACGACACCCTGAGCTCCAACATACTAAATGATTCAGAATATTTTCGGTTAAATACCGTATCATTTTTCTAGTTTTTGCAACAGCATACACAAAAAATGACCGATAGCGTTAAAGAGGGTGGGAAAAAAGTCCCGCATGAACTCCATGAGTTAAGGGATTTCGCCGAAAAAGTAATACATCAAATATTGGTTTTGTTAATATCCAATTTACTCGAAAAAAGCAATAGAATATACTTCTCCCAAGAGTATCGGTAGATTTAAGAACAAAAATACTTTACTCATATTGGAAATACGGATTCAGCTGCGCCAAATATGATCAGTCTTTAATGAGTTTTTTTAACCGAATTATTCCAAAATCGAATCCAGATATCGTCTGATTGCATAACCCTATTATTCAATCACACGAAACAATGACCGAGTTTCTGTTTCATTACAAACTAAATTTAACTAAATCCACATTTTAACTCCCAGGGGTTCATTAGCTCAAATTTGGAATATTAGTTCATTTAAAATGGACCGAAAATGATAGTAAACCGGGCTACATTGAAAATCCCTGACACACGGGCCTAATTAAATTTTATGAGAAAAAAATTATAACATAAAACGGAACTGCTTAAACATGCTCACAACTTGTGACTCACAAGGGCCTTTAGTCCAAATTTGAACTAATGGACGCGTACGGATTATATGCCACATAGGACCCTTGGGGGTTAAGCCAATACAACTCCCAGGCGAACATTTGTGCAAATTTTCAAAAATCGCTCTGAAATGTTCCAAATTCGTGGAAAACCATCAAAAATCGTTTATTGACGGCAGAACGGCAATACAACGGTGTCGTGTCAATTTGCACGCGTCAGTATACAGTTAGGACACATAGAAGTTAATACAGTGTTTTTGGTTTTTCACAAAACTTTATTTGATCATAATTGTTTTATAAATCATACATACATATCATAACATACATGTATTGTTCAATTACAGACGGTTTTTGAAAAATAGAAAAATCGTGGCGTTTTGGGGTGTGGGCGACATCGTGTCGCGTTGTGTGACCACCTCTCAAAAACCGTCTAGGTTTGTGCACATCTACTGTTTATAGATTTACTAAGATAAAAAAAAATAAGCCATGACCATCAAATTTTTTCGAAAAAAACTGTTTTGGGCGAAAAGTTAGCTCTTAATATTTTTGGAAAATCGAGGCCAAAACAGTTTTTTTTTCGAAAAAATTTGATGGTCATGGCTTATTTTTTGTTCTCTAACTGTTATATATTATATAGTGTTTAGAGCAGTTCAAACAGTCATATCATATGACTAGGACAGTCGCCTGAGATTTTGACCCGATTTTAGAAGTGTTTCAAAATGCTTGATTTTCAGATATATATAGTAACCCAATACGGCGCATCCCGTGGTGAACCTTAGAAGTGGCTACTGCCAACCGGTTAATAGTTAACCACGAAAAACTGGAAAAATAACNAGACTAACGTACTGGACAAACATTCAATATTCGTCACTTTGGCGGTATTAAATTAATCTGATATGTACGGATATATTACAGATCGGCTAATGTACCAGTGCATCACAAAATGTTTGAAGTTGTTAATACAAAAAAAAATTAATTGATAGCGTTAGTCATTCAAGTTTTATGATGATTTTTCGGCTAGATTTTTTTTCGACAAATTGAGCAACATTTACCCCCTTAAGAATTTTAATCAGAATGTGACCTATTTCTTTTAACTAGAGTCAAAATTTACAAAAGTTTTCTTCTTCAAAGTGGTTAGATTGGACCTGAACTCATATTTGCCTTCCTTTAACTACTTTGATCAAATATTGTAGATGAACCTAATAATGTAAGAGTGTGAAGGAGACATTTTTCACAATTAAATTTCCTTATTTACCCCCCCAGAAATAACGTTCTTGTGGGTAATTTGGTTCGAATACAAACATTCCTATACTTGTATGTAAATGACCACCACCACTATCTATGAAAACCAATTTGTAAAAATATGAAAAATAATCACAATAAATTGAAAGACAACGAGGTGAAAGATAACGGCGCTCAAAGATATACGGACGTTTTGGATAGCGTACTTATTAGAAGTATTTATTATTGGGCTGTAGTATCTGAAGTCAAGGGATGGTATAAGACGAGGACTTATAATTTATAGGCTACAATCCTTACTCTCGATACGGACGCACTCAATACGGATGATTTCTTCCAAAACGGACGCTTTTTGTGAAAAAATGTCCCAAAAACAGTCGATAAATGGAGACTTTATGAAAATTCACCCTATTGAGATTTTATGAAAATTCACCCTAATGAGACCTTTCGGGACGGAAAAAATAGAATTTGCTGAAACACATATATGATGCAAACTGCATCATATATGTGCGTTTCAGAAAATTTTATTTTTTCCGTCCAAAAAAGTCTGAAAAGTCTCAATAAGGACGCGATTTTCAAGAATCTAAAAAGTCCGTATTGGAAGTAAGGATTGATAACTTATAGAGTTGCGAAACGAGTGTATTATAAAATAAATAATTCAGTTTTTCAGTAACACCAAAATTGTATACGTTTTATGCGTTTTACGCCTGAATATCGAAATTAACCAAATAAACTAGTACTGGCCTTATAACCTATCAACATATGATAATGCAAAAAAAAAAACTCGTTGATTTTCTCTTTTGATTTTTAATTTCAATGGAAAGTACGTCTTCATGAGTCAAACATAACTTTTTTTTGTTTGATGTTTTTCTCTCACTCTATTTAGGTATCATTTGCGTGTCAAATTAATAACGCGCGATTCGTTGTTGAATTATGACGTCATAAATTTTTGATGACTCATTGAGTACGATTGTTATTTTCTTTCAAAAAAAAAATAAAAGATATGATATAGTTTGGATTTCAATTTTCAAGTTTCAGATTAATCGGAGATTGTGATAAAAAAAACTGGCAAAATTTTAAATTCAGTTCGGACAGCCTACGTAGTAGGCTGCCCACAAACTTCGGGTTTAGGAGTACCAGAGCTCTGCAGAGCCGATATCAAAAATCGGAAAAGTGCATTTTGTAGCTTTTGAGAAAAATTTTTTTGAAAAAAAATTTTGAAAATTTGTGGGCAGCCTACTACGTAGAATATATTTCTACTTTTGTAATCTAAATTTTTCTTATATTTTCATTAATTATGACAGTAAATATTTGGGCAGTGCGATCTTTCCAAGAAAACGTTTATCCGAGTTGTTACCGAGCGCGCCTATTGGTCGACACTCCTGATTTTCCCTGATAAACGTTTTCTCGGATAAAAGTTTTTTGGAAAGACCGCGGTGCCAAATATTTGACGGCCAATAAATCGCACTATCTCAGGAAAAAGATCGACCATGGTTTAAAAGCATGCAAGCTTGGATAATTTCTTGAAAAGTACAGTGTGTTGGAGCTCTGACTCACTTGGAGCAATCTTCCTATTATTTTTAACGCTACTTTGGCAAGTGGAAACCGACAAAAAAAACTCATATTAGCCGGACCCCCCAGTAATTTTATTGTGAAAATTGGATTATTCGCCTAAAATTACACCAGGTCTCCAAATATCATGTCTGTGGTGTGATGTACTTAATTATGCGATTTCAGTTTGTTGACCCAAACTACCACACCCTGAGCTCCAACACACTGTATGATTCAGAATATTCTCGGCTAAATATCATTTTTCTAGTTTTTGCAACAGCATATCGCGTTTTTAACTTCAATTTGCGTCAACGTAGGTTTATGAATTTTCACCCTTCCTCAGGATATCCAATAAAATAGCCCGATTTGGTCCGAAATTTTTACCGTAAACTGTAAAAGCCAATCAGCCGCCAAATCATTTTTTAAAAACCTACGTTGACGCAAATTGAAGTTAAAAACGCGTTACACAAAAATTGACGGATAGCGTTAAAGAGGGTGGGAAGGAAGTCCCGCATGAACTCCATGAGTTAAGGGATTTCGCCGAAAAAGTAATACATCAAATATATATTGGTTTTGTTAATATCCAATTTAGTCGAAAAAGCAATAGAATATACTCCTCCCAAGAGTATCGGTAGATTTAAGAACAAAAAATACTTCACTCATATTGGAAATACGGATTCAGCTGCGCCAAATATGATCAGTCTTTAATGAGTTTTTTTAACCGAATTATTCCAAAATCGAATCCAGATATCGTCTGATTGCATAACCCTATTATTCAATCACACGAAACAATGACCGAGTTTCTGTTTCATTACAAACTAAAGACATAACTCCCAGGTGTCCGCTAGTCCAAAATTGATCGAAAATAATGGTAAACCGGGTTTTATCGGAAATCGTTGAAAAACAAGTCTAGTTAAATTTTATGAGAAAAAAAAATACATTTGTACAGATTTGGAAAAAAATCGATCTAAAATGCCCCAAATTCGTGGAAAACCATCAAAAATCGCTTATAGACGGCTAAAACGTCAATAAAACGGTTTCGTGATAACTTGCACGAATGGCCTCCTACGCGTTAGTTTACAGTTACAGTTGTAGGACCAGGGCTCGGCAAAAATCGAATAAAAAAGCTCAACTTTCCTCAGCTCACGAGGTCAGATTTAAAAAAACCTCAAATTTCCTTAAAAAAGCTCAACTTCCCTCAACTGCTCAGATTGACCAAAAAAAAAATTTTATGACCAAAAAAGTAACGAGCCCTTGTTAGGAGCCATGAAAGTTAAGGCGTACATAGTTCATACTGTATGAATCATACAGTGTAAATATCAAACAAAAACAAAAAAAAAATTAAAAATTGAACAAAAAATACTTTTATATATTGGGTTTTTTGGGCGTTTCAGAAAATTTTATTTGATTATAATTTTTAATAACTACGTACTACGTAGTACGTAGTCTATATCATATATGTATATGCTACAGTATATAGATTATATAGTATTTAAAGCAGTTCAAACAGTCAAAATGGATTGAATGCATACAAAAATATAGTATTATTACAAGAATTTAATTTGTCTGATGATATGAATAGATTGAAATATTCTATATTAAAAAAAATTGAATCTTATGGCCCACTAACCTTTGACTTTCACAGACGAGAAAGAAATAATCTGACAAATAAAATATTGGCTGATTTGGAATTAATTTGTTCAAATTTGGTCTGTTTTGGGTGAACAGAACTTTCTGGGTCGCGGTATCCGAATGTTAATCATACACAGTATAGGTCGATGATTGTTACAACCTACTAAATTATTAAATTATTAAAATAAAAAAAAATAGTAAAATTATTTAATTATTAAAGTTCGTCAACGCCCAACGTAGCGCTTACTTTGATGTATGAAAACTAACATAATAAGTTTTTATAAATACCATTATTATACAAAAAATCTTTATAGGGGCACCTTTTGCGTCACATGTGGCCTCATTTATTGTTTGGATTTTTAGACGCGGTTCTTAGACACAGTACATAGGTTCAAGATAAAAGTCAAGTAAATAGGTTAAATACACCGAATCATTGAGGTTTGACCTGTCAAAGAAAAAGTTGTTAGAAACCGTTATTGTGCAACCATGGCTTTTAAATTGTTAAATTAACTCCTAGGGGCAACCTGGTGCTTTTCAGTGCCCTTTTTGCGACGATTTAAGGCCTAAAGAGGCCCCGCGGGCATATCGGATATTGCTGACCCCCTCAACTTTTCGAGAAAATCATGGGAGAACAAAAAAGTTTATGAATCTATAACAAGACGTTTCAAACCCGTTTGTTCAAATTTTAAGGTAATTCCGTCCATTATTTATGCTTTTTGGTGCCTTTTAGTCCCGAAATTGCCCCTACAGGCTGTAGTCATAGGCTGTCCACGGTCAAAAACGAAAGTTGATTAAGCGCGTGTGACCCGTTCCATGACAGAACAGCCCCGCGAAGTGGGGCTGAATATGAACGTAAAACCCGTCCCATCAGACACAACGTCCGTTATATAGAAAAAGTTAAGAAAGGTGCCTATGCGTTCGAAAAGGCCACAAAACTTGAATGCCCTTAAAAGCCTCACGGGGCTGCTCTGTCATGGGACTGGTTACACGCGTTTACTCAGCCCGCATCGCGGGGCTGCTTTGTCATGCTACAGAATCGTTTAACCTCGGGGAGTCAACATAAGCATAAACGCGTTTTACAAATAAACTGAACCATTTTGAATTTTGAGGGTCAATAAGTTTATCACATTGAATGAGGATGTAAGTTATCTAACTACTGTATATTTTCCCATATGCGGACAAAATGCGTAATTATCAGTTTTAGCTGGTTTAACTTGTCAAATGTTAAGCATAGTCAAATGGTCGCTAGACCAGCCAGACGAGCATCATACGGGTGAATAGAATGTCAAGTCAGTGTAATAAAATTCGCCCCGACGAGTTAACCGATGCACAAAAAGCAACGAGATAAAAAACCCGATAATAAATTATTCATCAGTTTTCATCAGACACATTAGAGTTGTAAAAGATGAGACTAGTGTTACTAATTCCCCCATTTTAATCTGTCTCAGTGAAATAAATGACAAATTCAATAAACGGATCATCCAGATCAATAAAAACGGAGACTCTTGAGATCCTCTTTTTTTTGTAAAGTTTCTAAATAATCAAATATTGAAGAGGATTATCACGCAAATTGTTTTTTACTAAAAAATACCAATTAACTCCCAGAGTAAGGGTTAATAATTTGACCACACTCGAAATTGGCACAAGGCAGTTTTTTTGGAAAATATTTGGAACACACACACCCCTTGAGACCTTGCGCTCGACCGCATTTTTTTTGTTTGAAGGCCTACGAAGCTGAAATTTTGCCTGTAGATACTTTAGGGTGTACACANATAAGCATAAACGCGTTTTACAAATAAACTGAACCATTTTGAATTTTGAGGGTCAATAAGTTTACCACATTGAATGAGGATGTAAGTTATACTACTGTATATTTTCCCATATGCCGACAAAATGCGTAATTATAAGTTTTAACTGGTTTAACTTGCCAAATGTTAAGCATAGTCAAATGTTCGCTAGACCAGCCAGACGAGCATCATACGGGTGAATAGAATGTCAAGTCTGTGTAATAAAATTCGCCCCGACGAGTTAACCGATGCACAAAAAGCAACGAGATAAAAAAACCCGATCATAAATTATTCATCAGTCTTCATCAGACACATTAGAGTTGTAAAAGATGAGACTAGTGTTACTAATTCCCCCATTTTAATCTGTCTCAGTGAAATAAATGACAAATTCAATAAACGGATCATCCAGATCAATAAAAACGGAGACTCTTGAGATCCTCTTTTTTTTGTAAAGTTTCTAAATAATCAAATATTGAAGAGGATTATCACGCAAATTGTTTTTTACTAAAAAAATACCAATTAACTCCCAGAGTAATGGTTAATAATTTGACCACACTCGAAATGGGCACAAAGCAGTTTTTTGGAAAATATTTGGAACACAGATATTTGCAAAAATCGTATAAAACTGAGAGAACATTCAATTTTTATAAAGCTCAACTAGAATATCTATGTATGTTTGAGTCATCGGTTTTAATACATACGAAGTTTAAAACACATTGTGACATACCTGAGTTAGTGCAAAAAGACTGAAGTATATTACAACAGAACAAATTGTTAAAAGGGATTCTCATGAAAAATCAAGTCTAATGAAAGGCTCATAATTTCTAGATTTTTGGGTAAATTTCGATAAAATGAGATCTCATTGAATTTCTCAAAACAAATTGAAATTAATTCGGATTCAAAGAGACATTACCAAGTCCGCAGTTATCGAAATTTACCCAAAAATCTAGAAATTATGAGCTTTTCATTAGAGTTGATTTTTCAGCCAGCAGGATCTGCAGCAAGTTTTGAGAAATTCAATGAGAATCAAACTAGTTAATTTTCATAAAACTCGGCTGTTATACCAGTTGTTTTTGGAACAAACTTTGCGGAATAAAAGTTTTTCGGAAAAAACCCTTTTGGAAAAAATTTAATGCATTAGAGGATTAAGATTATTTTATGATTAAAATTATAAAAAGTGGGTCGCCAGCTATCTTAAATGCGTATGACAGTTAAGCTTATAAAGATGAAGTCAAATAATGGACTCTCATACTCTGTTGTTAATTTATTCTGAGTCAGGCATGAATTAGAGGCTTAATAAATGAGATGCTAAATAAAATCAAAATCCGACAGATTAATGATCTAACGTGTCATGATGTAATACGTGAGACAAAAATCTGAGTTCAAAGTTTAACAAAGTTCCAAGTATACATTGCAAGTGTACATGCAATAGTTTAATATTTCCAAAAGTGTATTAACTCTGCGCCCAAGCTTTTCTTACAAAAAGGCTTGTGCAGATACACTAAGCGGTACCGGTTGAGTTTGATGAACTTCGGCCGAATGTTTCTAGATTATAAATTTTTGTATTGGGAGAGCGGGCAACACAAGTAAGAGACACCCTGGCAAATCAATCGAAAAAATCTACAAACAATCTAGAAACGCTCGGCCGATTTTCATGAAACTCAACCGGTAGTTAACTCGTCCCCGTTTTAATCCAGCATTTTTGCTGGAATCACCTCTTTTTAGTAAATTTTAGTATGATAAACACCTCTCAGAAAAAAATTGTTTTGACGAATTTACCTGAAATTTAATTTTCTATTTTTTGATGTCAAAATGAAAAAAAAAATATTTTTNTGATGTGTTGATTAACGCCGAAGTCCCACAGCTTGTCAATAGAAAAAAAATTATTGAAAAATATTGTCGCGTTTTTTCTCTATCGCTTATTAAGCGCGATCCAGCAAAAATGCTGGAATACGACGGGGACGGGGTGCGTCTTTTCGCGAACGGGGACGAGTTAACGAATGACACAAAAGTTAACATGTTATACATCGGGTTGGGCAAAACACGAACAGTTTTTCGGAACAGTTTTAATTTGTTTGCATCTTTGAATCTAACAACTATAAAAACATTTTAAACTCCCAGGGGGAAGTGCGTGTATATATACACGCAACTTGTTTTTTCGTCGATTTAAGGCATATGGAGACCCTGTAGGGCAAAACGGGTATTGCTGACCCTCCCTCAACTTTTCGAGAAAATTCGATTGACGGTGTTTTTTGCGTAGGTTGGAGATTTCAAACAGCTCTCTAGGGGGCCCTGGTGGCCCAGATCAATTTCTGAATAATCAGATCGACGTAGTTTGACCAGCTCTACAACTTGGCTTTACCAGTTTTTTGAATTATTGCGAATTATTGTGAATTTATTAAGTGCGTGTTTATTTACACGCATTTTCCCTACGGGTTCTCAAAAACTCCATTAGAGTTAAGCTATAGAATCTTGTCGCCAATTTTAGTTTTTCAAGAAATTCTTTTCATGCTTGATCCATAAAGTTATTCGACAATTTCATTATCAGAAAACAAGCTTGCGCCCGTTTTTCCCCAAACACTTTCACGGAAGTCCAAAAATTGACTTCGAACCACAAGTGCCCAGAATGGGCGCAAAGACTGTCACAAATAACATTCCAATTGGGTAAAACTAGACTTAAAAATTTAATGCTTTTTAGCTACAAAGTAGAGGCAATTTTCTCTACGAAAAAAAGTGTATTTGGCAGCGATAAACGTTCAATAGGATGCATTGGTCTATTTTGTGCATTTATTTTTCATACTAACTGTACATAATACGTCTGGTATGAACTATATTTTCCAAATCGTTTTTTACTGTTTTTTTAGGATTGAGTTGAGATTCCAGCGATTACTTCTTCCATTTTCTTGAATTGGATTCAAGAAGCCCAAACTAATGAGCAACATTATCGAACGATTTTTGTCGCCCTCTACAAGTATAATGGGCCCCCGATTTTTTTTTTCTTGTTTTCTTAAATACTGCCGATTGTACAAGTAGTTCAAAACTGGCATAAAGATTGAGTTCAAGAACAATATGCACCTGAAGGATAAAAATGTGTAAATTTTCATTTCTTTTTTTCCGTAAAAATTACCTGAAGAAAAGAAACAAGAAGGACGAACCAAGGTTGTTTTTATGATTTTTTTTTTGGTCGGTCAGTTGACTGATGTTTTTTAGTTCTAATTTTACGGTATCAAACAGAGACGAAGATACAAATTCGAAAACCGCCAATAGGTCCAAGGTAAGATCGTTATGTTTTATAACACGGTAACATTAACACCACATAAGTTAATCAATCAGAGCAGTACGTTAACACTTCTTTTTCGAATTCGTTATCAAAGTACAGTCCTTACTTCTTTCTGGGACGTTTTCGGTTCTCGAAAATAGCGTCCGAAAAAGGAGCATTGTCATAAAAAGGATCATTTTTCTATTAGAATGGCCCCATTTTGGCCGAAAAAGCGTCCCAAGTTTATGAAATAAACTTTATGTGGCGAATCAAAGACCATGATTCACAAAAGCGTCGAATAAGCAAGCCAACTTGAAGGGACAGTGAATTTTTTGCTAGAAATAAAAAAAGCGGTACAGTCCCGACTTTCAAATTGTGCAATTGGCGTCACCGAAAAATGTGCACAAATTGGAAGTCTTGCACAATTAGGTAGTTGATGATTACCATTTTTTGGAACCAGTTGTCGATTGATTGACAAATCTTCTAAGGAGAGTTAGGTTGTTTCACGTAGTGCTTTATTATTTTATTAAATCCCTACATCTTCAAGCATTTTTGAATCAATGTCCTATTGGAACTTAATAGAGTACAGTCTTGGTCGTAATTTTACGTCATTTTATGTTTGATTTCGTCAATTATAAGGCAGAACTACAAAGGACTTTCAAAGGTGAAATACACCAAATGTACACCACAAATCCGGGTTAATCGACTAATAGGAATGAACGCTGATCCACCTATATAAAAAGAACAGATTGGAGCTTAAATTCTCATATTTGGCTATTGAAATATACAAGTGATAGAAGCAAAAATTATCTGCTTTATAATTCTGTCAAAATCAATCATTTGAAAAACGACTCAAAGTGCACTTTGACTTAAATTCGTGACAGATCACAATGTACAAGATCAGTGTAAGAGCCAAATAAAATNCCGATTGTACAAGTAGTTCAAAACTGGCATAAAGATTGAGTTCAAGAACAATATGCACCTGAAGGATAAAAATGTGTAAATTTTCATTTCTTTTTTTCCGTAAAAATTACCTGAAGAAAAGAAACAAGAAGGACGAACCAAGGTTGTTTTTATGATTTTTTTTTTGGGTCGGCCAGTTGACTGATGTTTTTAGTTCTAATTTTACGGTATCAAATAGAGACGAAGATACAAATTCGAAATCCGCCAATAGGTCCAAGGTAAGATCGTTATGTTTTATAACACGGTAACGTTAATACAACATAAGTTAACGAATCAGAGCAATACGTTAACACTTCGAATACGTTAACACTTCTTTTTCGAATCCGTTAACTTGTTATGCTTGATTATATTTAATACACAGGCTGCGCCGTTATGTTTAACCCCGTTATGTTTCACTTTTTTCCCGCCCGTGCTGTGATGTTTCATTTTTTTGAGAAAATATTTTCCCTTGATACATACATATCCCTTGTATATCTATACTCGTATGTTAAGCCTTAAACTGTTATGTTTCACTTTTTTCCCGCTCGGGCCATTTTGTTTCACTATTTTTGAATTTTTTTCTGAAACATAATGACGGACCCTGTGTATTTGGCAAATTGTTTCGCGCGAGCCAAGTAGTTTATGACATAAACTTTATGTGGCGAATCAGTGACCATGATGTACATCAGCGTCGAATAAGCAAGCCAACTTGAAGGGACGGTGAATTTTTTGCTAGAAATAAAAAAAAAAACCCGGCACAGTCCCGACTTTCAAATTGCGCAATTGGCGTTACCAAAAAATGTGCACAAATTGGAAGTCTTGCACAATTAGGAAGTTGATGATCACATTTTTTTGGAAACAGTTGTTGATTAACTCCCGCGGGCTGTTGGTACAAATATTTGTACCAGGCTCCAAATTCGTCAAAAAATCATAGTAGACTTTCAAAAATGGCAAATTTAAAGCCACAGTCATAAAATTTGGCCAATTTGGCACAATTGGGCGATACAAATTTTCTTTTATTATGTTCGCTTTGTATTTTAGCAAGAAGAACAAAAATAAATTTTGGCCTAAATTTCGTGTAGTTTTAACTTTGACGTTAAAAAACTATTGATTTTTTGTTGCAAATTTAAAAAGTCTGAAAAACGATTTCTTGGACTTTTAATTCTGAACGAAAACATAACATAAAAAATAATTCGTCATTTGTTATTTTCGGAAATAATGGAGGATCATTGAACTCAATATATTAGTGAAAATTCCCAAAAAATCTTGGAAATTGGACCTTGGAAATTTAAAAAGTTCAATTTTTTGACCATCACCAAAATGAAATGTTAAATATGTATTCTGGTCACAATTTAATTTCTGATCGAATGAGCATACTTTCGAGTAGCATTATTTTGGGGTAAAATGGTGTTTTTCGATGAACAAGTTTTTCGGCAAAAAAATTGTTTGTACAAATCACTCTCTACAGGAGTTAGTGTGTGCATTTTTCTGTTCAAGGTTTTCCAAATACTGTTCAGTTTGAATGAGATTATAATACGTTTTTCAAATTATGTTCGTAGTGATACTGGTTTGTTCGCAATAATTTGTTAAAGTCATAATTCTGAATAAAATTGAACAGCCCGCAGGAGTTAACCGACAAATCGGCTAAGGAGGGTCAGGTTTTTTCACGTAGTGCTTTATTATTTTATTTAAATCCGTATAGCTTGAAACATGTTTGAATCAATGTCCTATTGGAGCTTACTACAGGACAGTCTTGATCGTAATTTTATGTCATTTTAAATGTTTGCTTTCGTCCATTACAAGGCAACACTATGAGGGACTTTCAAAGGTGAAATACACCAAATGTACACCATAAATCCGGGTTAATCGACTAATAGGAATGAACGCTGATCCACCTATATAAAAAGAACAGATTGGAGCTTAAATTGTCATATTTGGCTATTGAAATATACAAGTGATAGAAGCAAAAATTATCTGCTTTATAATTCTGTCAAAATCAATCATTTGAAAAACGACTCAAAGTGCACTTTGACTTAAATTCGTGACAGATCACAATGTACAAGATCAGTGTAAGAGCCAAATAAAATGTACATTTATAATACACATATTATATGTAATCTTTTTGAACATATCACCCTTTTAAGCGTTTTCGACTTTGATAAATATTTTGAATTTATAAAGTTAAAGCGTGCGAAACAAGTTGTGTCGGTGACCGCCCAAATATTAAAATACATAAAAAATCAAACGAATTTGACGTAAAACCTTTAATATGGACCTTTAATACCGTACACGACTTGTTCCGTAATTGTTACAGAAAAATTTAACCTCACTTAAAACTAATTCCACGGCACTATCAGCACCGCATCGCGGGGCTGCTCTACTCATGACAGAGCAGCCCCGCGATGCGGGGCTGATAGTGCGCGTGGAATTAGTTACACACCCGCTTTAAACATAGTTTCGTGGGGCTGTCTGATTTTGGTACCGGTTATGCGCGTTTTCCAATGCTAAGTCAAGCCAAATTTGAATTTTTGTGTTCGTTTTGAAAGCCCAAAAACCAAGCTATGCATAATTTTTAAATTAATTCAAGTTCTAAAGTAGATTAATTTTGAAACATTCACGTCAAGATCTTTCGAAACCAATAATGGTCAAAGGTTATTAGAAGTGTTTGTTTCCTTTTTTGGTAAAACGGATTAACAATTCGCCAGCATACGAAAGGCGGTCTCGAAAAACAAAATCACGACCAAATTTGTCGTCCGGCTACGACGCAAATGTTTTAGACTAGTATTAATCGCAATCCACAAGCATTTTTTCGTTGCTTCACTTAGAAGAGATCGATCGGTAATTTTAGCGGATTCATTCCACTTTAAGCTCTATGAACCCGGTATAATACTTTTGCGGTCTTTAAATGATGAATGAAATTGACCATAATTTGATCCAGAACCATATCAGAAACCACGTCCCAATTACATTAAGTCTAATCATTTTGGATCGCACAGAAGAACACGAACAACTAAACTAGACAAGTATAGGTAATGTAGGACAGCGAAAAACATGATTTTTTCAGGTTTTTTGCGGTTAATTTTTAACCGGTTGGTAGATGACACTTTTAAAGTTCACCATTGGCTGCGCCGTATTCGGTTACCACTTATATAAAAAAAAATCAGCATATTTGAGGTACTTCTAAATTCAGGTCAAAATCCCAGGCGGCCTACTTAAGTATAGGGGATTGCCAAATAAGAGTCGGTTTCGTGTTTTGAAAATTCACGTAACTCCGTCGCCTTTTCAAGTTTGTAAATGCTGACTTCAGAAATGTCATTTTGCGTACAATTTTTTCCCTTTTCTCGTTTGAACTATTAACAGCCAGGGATTTCTCGATGTGCATTTTCCATTTCCGAAAAACTTGCACAACGAGCCAGATATGCTCATCGAGAGACCCCTGAGTCAAAAGCCGTGACTGTATTAAACTAAAACCATTTAGCACCTAGGCGCCTCCGGCAACCCTTCTTTCGATTTGTCAACAAATGATGACAGCCCGGTCGACCACGAGTTCAAATCACGCAAATCGAGCATTTGGGACCATCAAGCGGTTTCAATTATTTCATCAAAAGACGACCGAATTGATTTACGGGTCACTCTTCGGTCACATCGAATGTCCGACTCCGAAACTTCTCTTAATTCATGTCATCGCCGTCAAAGGTTTATCACCAGTTGCATTTAGTTATTAGAGGCGCCGCTAAATAAAGGCCCTTCACAGAAGGGTCGCGTTTGCCAAATAAGCGTTGATCGCGCCAAATAAGGGTCCTTTTTTAGAGAAAAACATTGTTGCTCCAAATAAGAGTACTGTTTTTAACATTGATTTCTACAGACAAATCAAACATACCGTATAAAGCACAGAACTCCGCTAAATAAGAGTCGATTTGTCAAAACACAAAAACTGCCCTTAAATGGTGAGCCTGCACAATTTGTGTTATTTGAAAACTTGTTTGCTACTTTATTGAAAACTTTTTATAAAACCAGCTGACTCTACGACGAAAAATTTCATTTTACAGTAATATCCGTATTATAACCTACCGTATACTAATTTAGTATGACCCAAAAATCTGCAAAAGCTATAAAAAATATAGATGAAAAAAATTGTTGAAATTAATTTATAGTCTGGGTGTTTATAATGATGATGTTTGGACGGGCATTGGGTCCAAGAATCGGCGACGCAAAAAAACTGGCGATAATAAATCGACTGGACCTTCGCAGCTCTCATCGCGTGACCCATCAAACACTGGATCCTTAAAAAGTACAACATCTGTAAGGTTGAGTTTGAATAAGACATCATAAAAATTGAACGTTTATTTGAACAGGGTCTAGCCCATTAATGGACTGTTAATAATGTCTTATCAAAATCCACTGTTGCCCCCTTAACCCCAAAAATTGTCCACAAAGTGTTTAAGGGTGGTCGGGAGGTTTAAAGAGTATGCTAATTTGATTCAAGACCATTGATTTGCTTATAGTCAGAAATTACAAACAGTCAGAGACGAGTAAATGAAGGGCCGGACAAACGTCCGGCCTTGTGTTCAGGAAGGTGCTAAATAATCGTGTTTGGGGGTTAGGCGTTTTTTAATGGAGTGTCCCGTTAATACGAATGTTACGTCATTTTTAGCTGCATTATTCAAACACACCCTTAGTCATATTCACCGCCGCCGATCACTCATGACGCCCAAGGATTATTCGATTCAATCTCGAAAAGCACGGGGAATCAGGGGCGTTTTATTACTTAATAAAATATTAAAGGTCACATTAAAGTTTGCATATTCAAGAGATATTCTATCCTCATTAACGCCGCTTATATCTGGTTAACGTCCAATTTTGACAACCGTCAATAGGGATCAGAAATTAATAATCTAAAACTGTTTTGATAAACACATAATATGGGACGGTAAGAATCTTAGTAGACCCCAAAAATAATAATAGATTATTTTAATATATACTAGCCAAATTTATCGAAGTCCATTAAGTTCACTGGCAAAACCGATAAATGTCGCCGACCACCCTAACATCGATTTACAAAAAAAAAACGTGTAGAATTTGACGTCTAGACGATGTTTTCATGAATACGTAACATTTGTAAAAGATGAAAATGAACGAGTCTAAAGTTTGTAATTGATTAAAATTTTTCAGATTAAAAGAGAAACTGGGCCCTCAAAAGGGAGTGGTAAGCGGCAGGTCGCCCACCGTCTGTTTTTTTTTAAATTTTAACTTGAAAGTATAATATAAATGATTATTTATCATCGTTATTTTTATACACATAATGTGCTGTTAACAAGTCACTTTTGGGTCAAAAATGGCGTCATTAATGGCAGTATCACGTTCGTCAAGATATTGAACCGTCCCTAATCAGAGCGTCCTTAATGGGAAGCGTCATTAAGGCGAATTAGATGTGCTCAAAAGGCCGAAAACGTTAAATAATTAAAAGCTAGATTTTAACATCATCCAGCAGATGTTTTTGTATTCCGTTTTTTAAATATATAATAAATAATCTGTAAAACGTCGAGGATAGAACGACAAAGAATGGATCATGCTCGGATTTTAAATCTGTTAGTGCTCGAAAGGCTTCACTCGTCACTCCAAACGATGCTCTGGCTTATTCAAACAGTTTACAGAACTCAAATTCGTCATTATGTGCCAATCAAAACGGTAAATGCGGACAAAAACTAATGCATTTTTTTGCGTGAAGGGTATCTTGGAGACCATTTTTGATCCCAAAATTGGTCGCCAAGTCTTGTCTGAAACACTATCGTCCTGATTTTAAAACGCGAAAAAAATTTTAGCGGAAATGCATAGTTCTCCTTAAGTGCGGCACTTAAGAGGGGGAGGGCTGTAATACAAAAATATTTTAAAAGAAGGAAATCGCTTTTCCGTGATTTGCCTTTCGGTGATTGGCCGAGCGCGCTCAAAAAAGACCAATGACAGGCCACATAGGCCTCAGACGCGCTGTCAAGAAACGCTACTAAAAAGTGGTAACATTATTTATTTTTTTCGCTTTTGACAATCACTGCGATAAATGGTCGCCAAGTCATATTTGAACAACACTTGGTGTTTTACTTCTAAAAAGTTTTTGGCGACCCCAAATGGTCCTCAAAATACCCACTCCCATAATTTAAAAAGGACCCTCAATAAATTAACTCATGCAAAGGTACGTTTTCCGTTTAGTTCAACGATTATCCGGCAGTAGCCGCCGTTCCCGACGTCCGTCAATGTTAAATCCAATTGAATTACAAAAATTCAATCCGAAAATGTATGGCAAAGACTCACCCGAAGAAACCAAAACATTATCCGTTAATTCGTGATCGCCTGACAATTTTCGAGTACATGATGATAGGGTGGTTTTTATTTAAAGTTTTACCATTTTGTACTGGTGTGAGTAACGAGTTTGTCACCGAGCTGAACGGGACTCATCGTATAACTCAATATACGACAGTGCCTTTCAGCTCGACGAGAAACTTGTTACGGTAACAAGTTGTTACCCACACCAGTATCTCGGTAATGTAGTTTCGCACGACGAGACGCGTTATACTGAAAATACACTATGAAAATCGACAAGGTTGGTGGAATAAAATCGTATGCGTTCCAGGAGTTAAAAAGAAAGTATCTACTCGTAGACTACGAGTCGTAGTGAACTCAAAGACATGTTAAAAATAATAATCTAACTTTGAGCTTTAAAAAATTATTATTAATAATTTGACTTAAGAGTGGGAAACATATGCAATTTTCTAGAAATAAAGCAAATGACTTCTTGCCCGAAAAAACAAAATTGTTTTCTTTGGGATAGTTGAAAATATAACTATAAGTCAAATCTGGGTTAGCTCGCTTCAAACAGTCCCACACCCAGACTTTTATATTTTTTAATTTTTTTTCGGCGCGATGTAAGAGAGAATAGATGTGTCATCATCAACAATGCGGGGGTTTTGTAAGTAGACCAACAGTATTCTTTTAAAACTAATTTTTGTCGACACAAAATGACAAAAATTGCGATTTTGAATCAAAAATTTCATATAGAAATAAAACCCCCCTATTGTTGCTATAGAGTAAGACGTTCTCTGTCGAACTCTTTTTGTGAAAATTCATTAAATTGAGCCGTCTAGGAGTGGGACCATTTTGCAATTTTTTTGTTGAGGTACGAAACAGCGCTGTGGAGGGCATATGCGTTGACTTATGGTTTTATTTTTATCATAAGATAAACCGGCAAGTACTTCTGTAGTGACATGCAAAAGTTTGAGATTAGTTGTTGCCGTACTTTCAGAGAAATTTAGTAATTTCAGATCACACCTTTTTCATGAAAAATGGGTGTTTCCCACTCTTAAAGTCAATTTTAACCAATGGAAAAGAGAAATCGGTGCACCGCGGTGCAACCTTAAAAACTACGCTTATTGCAAAAAATGCAAAAAAAAAACTTCTTTTGGTATCTCTTCTTTGACATTGCAAACAAGTATTCTTAATAAATGTTCCAAATGGAATGTGTTTGGGCCTTTTTATTTTGTATATTATTTATAGTCTATAAATTACTGTATAGGGTTTATAATTAACTTTGTTTTGTATATTTAACCGTGTATATACGTACTCTTTCAACGAGAAGTGTGTAAAGCCGTCTTTCATGCGTTAATTGCGAAGCATTAAAAAAACCTTCAGATTGCTTATGCGTCAAGTGTACTTTTAGCCGCGTATTATTAATGCGATTAGCGCCGCTTCTTTTTATAATATTGAGTTTAATAATTATTAACAAAACTTCAAGTGTTATAATACTCGAAGTTGTGTTCATTTGAAAATGCGGAGTAAAAAATCCGGATTTGGGTTATCGACCGCCCAAACACAAACATAAGGTTAAGTACTTATTGGAAAAACGCATTTTTAGCCAAAAGGCGTCGGTATTACGAGCATCGTACGTATTGGAACCATCTTTATGTGGACTAGGGAGTGTAATTAGTCATTATTAACAGTCATGCGCATCGAGTTTACTATAACAGTCATGCTGCATGACTCATGCACATCTGGGGTAGCTAGCTACCCAATTTGCTCTAGCGCGCCAAACAATGAACGGATTTTTTTGATTATTATTTTATTTTGAAGTCCTGTTCTTCTTGTCTTACTGAGGTGATTTTCAACCTTAACCCTCGTCATCCACGGACTCAAACGTAAAAACAATTTTCTGAAAAAAAAAATATTTTTCTCCCGTTCTATATAAGAACGTACAATTTTTGATTTCAAATCCGTTGTCCGTTTTTTATTATCACAAGCCGTTCTCTTTTTATTTAGAAATAAAGTGAAAATGGGTAGCTAGCTACCCAATATGCGCATGACTGTTAAAAACAGGACTAAATTGATCATGACATTTTTGTTCAATGTCGAATCAATGGCGTTTTCATAAAAAAAGAATGTGTTAATGCAATTTTGACAGCACAAAAATGCTGTAAATTACGAACATGTATAGTATCTAAGAATCCGTCTGTCAAGATTAGGAAAATTAATTTTTGTACAGATAAGTTGCATTTTGGCATTAATATATAAGCGTATTAAAGATAAAAAGATACGTGTATCACAAATTAAAAATAACGTTAGGATGTTTCCCATGTTTAATTTACTACCGTAAATCTTCGCAACTCCACTTTTTAGGACCGACCGTGTCATATGGCTCGTTTTCAANTTACAATTTCTTTTTCCCCTTGAAAAAAGTACTTTACATCTGGATATGACTCAAAAACTAAATCTTACTTTTAGAATAATTTCCGACTTGAATAAGGCCTTCTTTGAATTTAAACTGAACCAAAAATATTCAGTGTTTTATTTTTTACAATCCTTCGTATTGGAGAGGCCCAAAAGCGGATGCGTTACAAATTGCAATTTCACTCACAAGTTTGAGACCCGTTTGGTGTGGCAACTTCATAAATGTCAAGTTAGAACTTCTTAACCTTTTTTTGCTCCAGTTGGTTTTTTGAGTGAAAACTTGAATTAAACCTCCTTTTAACAACAGGCGATCAAATATTTAAACTCTGAAAACCTGTTTCAACCAATCAAAGAGTTTAGTTGAACGTAGTTTATGCTTAAAATCTATGTATCCATTTACTTCTTGTATGATTACTTCTGGCATATTTAGCTATTTATTATAACTTTAAATAATGACTTGATATACACCAGTTGTACGGTTAGCTTTCGCAAACCATGGCGAAATGACGAAAGATAATGAAAATAGGTTCAAAATGAAAGATAAACGTACATTGTGTAGGCGTATGGTTGAAATTGCGTAGGCGATGAAAGATAATTGCAAATAGGCATTACGTAACTCGAGAGGATAATTTGCGAAATACGTGTTTTGTTGTACGAAAGGAAAGATAACTGAAAATAGGCGTTACGTAATAATTGAAGTTTAACGCCATTGTAACAAAACGAACTGATTCTAAGCCTAGAGCAATTTTTTGCTTTTCAAGATTATGTGTTTGTACGCTTTCTTTTTGTTTTTGATTGGCTGCTGATTATCCCGATCATTTTTTCTTCTTCAAAATGCTAGGAAATGCCGGCTTCAAAATACTGTTTTACTGTGAAAAAATGGTTCAAAAAATACGTAGACGGTTTTTTTTGCAAAAAAAGATAACTGAAAATAGGCTCAAAAATGAAAGATAACCGGACAACTGGTGTATATCGTATTTATGATCATTTTTGATCGATCCAGACGCGTAATATTAACACGTTTGGCGCCAGCGAGCAATCGATTTTTGTGTCTAATAATTCCAAGTAGCTCGCTGAAACTATGCTTACTCACCGTGCGACTTTTTTTTCCATTGATGGACTCAATTTGTACTAGAGAAACCACGAAACGTAATTTGCGTATATTTTATTTATAACTGCGACATGAATTGCGCATTGAAATATACGATTCGAATTTTACAGTTGAAAAAAAGTGTTTGAGTTGAGAAATAATTTTATTGACAAATCATGGGCAGGAGATCGTACCGCCATTTGGTTTCCACATATCGCCTCGTTGACATTTAAAGGTATCCTTTTTGATAACGGAACCATCCGGCCAGGTAAAAGTTGGCGCATCCCCTGTAGACAAACATTTGACCAGACAGAATGCGCCCGAACATTGAACCGAAACGTCCGTTGGGCTCACACTGTACTTGTCAAAAACCGTGTTTCGACAGGCGGTTTTAACGTTGTTCTGCGACAACTCCGTTTTTGCCCCCGATGTTATACATTTAGCGGTGATACGTTTGGGCACGAAGCCCTTGCGGTTGCAAAAAACTTTTTTACTGGTTCAAGGGTTCGAAATTTGACAAACAATCGAAAGACTGTAATACGGGATATTTATTTGATGTTTTTTTGTATGGTACAGTCCCTTCTCCCAAAGCGTTACGATTTGTTACTCAAAAATCGTAACGCTTTGGAATCGTGACGTCATTTCATGACCCGTTTGGGCTTTTTAAACCTTAAAAGTAGTTTTATATTAAAATACACAGGGTGCGCCGTTATCTTTCGCGCCGTTATCTTTCACCCGTCCCCGCTCGTGTCGTTATCTTTCACTTTTTTTCGTAAAAATTTTCCAGCTTATCCGCCTACGCCCTGCGCCGTTATCTTTCACTTGGGATACCAAAAAAATATACAAATATAAAAGACATTTAGAAATTTTTTATTTAACTACACCACCTACCTGCTTAAAGTAACGCTGCTTAAAGTAACACTATTCGCCTAAAGTAACAGTTTTTTGCGAATAGTGGTAACTTTTTCAACCCACGCACTACCTGCTTAAAGTAACAGTTTTTTTAGGGTTCAATTTAAATACTTCAATATTTCCGGATGTAAAGTATTTTTAGTACATTTCAAAAATATTTTTCATCTCATTCAGAACTATGTTTGATATAAAAAATTTCCAAAATAAATATATTGAAAAAGGGGTAACCATTTTTTGGTCTATAAAAATTTTCTCGGACAATTCATTTCTCCAAATGGTTACAAGGTCAAGTCAGTTTATAAAAGTGCAAAATGAAAAGCAAAATCTTGATTCAAGATAAAGTCAGTTTTTGATCTGGCCCCTGTATTAATAATAATTGATCACGTGATGTTTCCAAATTGCGCAATTCTATGACCTCATTTCTGCTTAAATAACAAAAAAANCTTACTCTCAATACGGACGCTTTCTTCCAATAAGGACGATTTTTGTGAAAAATTGTCCCCAAAACAGTCAAAATAGCCACTTTATGACAATTCACCCCAATACGGACGCTATTTTCGGGAATCAAAAACGTCCGTATAGGAAGTTAGGACTGTATTATTATTATTATAATACAATCCTTAGTCTCAATACGGACGCTTTTTGTGAAAAAATACATTCCCCAAAAAAGTCGAAAACGAACACTGTAGGACAGCTGCTCCCAATACGGACGCTATTTTGGAGAATCAAAAACGTCCGTATTGAAAGTAAGGACTGTAAATAATTTCGAATCCTGGACTATTCCATTGCTGCGAGGCGGTGTCGAAGATCATTAAATCTTCCTTACACGAAAGTGTACATGACTTGCCGACACAGCTGACCTTGACCGTTTCAGTGTCAATATCAGCAATGACCTTTTTGTTGGTGGAGTCAAGCATGTCACCGCATCGTCCTAAACTGCTGCCGCCTGGTGTTGGTGCTAAAAAGGTTATTGAATAATTTGGTGGTCTCTTAATTTTTTCTCAAAAAATGCCCAATTTGGCAATCGTGCACAACTAGAGGGTGCACAAGTAAAAGGTCGGGACTGTAAATAGATGCTGTAAGTTTTTGGTACCTTTAACACACGTGACGACGCCTTTTTTGGGCTTGAACGATTTGCGCTTTGGATTTACACATTTAAGGGCCGTCTGAGATGGTTTCATGCCGTCTGGGCACGTAGGCTGGCACAGACGATTTCCATCGCAATTTGGCTCAGCACCATTTGTAAATTTGAATCGAAGGTCAATTGGGCCGCATGCGGTATTTGAACTTTGTGGAATAACGGGCGGTGCAATACAGTTAGCGACGCCTTTCTTTGGAATGAGTTTTCCCGCCCGACAATTTATCTTGCTAACGCCTTTTAGTTCTTTTTCGGAATC
>SCLG01000025.1:130364-147479 GCA_004367875.1 Oikopleura albicans
CCATGATCACGGCCTCGAGCAATATTAATTGAAAGAAGATCGGCCCCATGAGGTAGTCGATGAGGCTGGAAGAAAAAGTGAACCGTATCATCAACCCATTTTGGCCCTGCTGTGACACCTTGTGTCATCATTCCACCGCGGAAAAGATCTCCTGAGATTTTCGTTCAGAAATTTCAAAAAATCATACAGTCCTTACTCCTTTATGGGACGCTCCGTTTTGGACAATTGCTCCTTTTTGGGAAGTTTTTTTTGACACAAATGAGGCCATTCTATTAGAAAAATGCTCTTTTTTGTGACGATCCTCCCTTTTCGGACGCTATTTTCGAGAACCGAAAACGTCCCAAAAAGGATTAAGGACTGTAATCATTATAATTGCTAAAGATATCTACGAACAGAGCAACGTAAATAATTAATAAAACGGGTCTAGATGTTTTCCTATTTAACTCCGAGGAGGACAATGGTACAGATTCGCCACAAATTTGAATGATGAAGCTTCGTTTTCTCAGAATCTGAAAAAAGGTGTAGGAAAACTGCCACCTATTTTATGCTATTTGAAATAGCCTATTTCACATGGACCTTAAAAGTTTGTCCAAAATTTGTTCCGAACGAGAAAATCGGGAAAAAGTTGAAACATTTTACCATGATTAATTTTTTTAAAAGATATTTTGTGGACATTTTGACTGTTTTTTGTATCTGATTATCCGCTAATTTTTGTCGGAAATGCCGCCAGTTCGAATTTCTCGGTTATAATGGGCCGTTTCACCAACCGGTACCTCCTTATACATTCATGAAAAAGGGGATGTGTGAACGTAAGACACACACACACCTCTCCACAAATAATTAGTAATAAATAAAACCAAAAAGCCCATAATTTAATTATGCGTCGCTAATGCACCATTTGCTACTTTATGAACTTGTCAATGTAGTCAGAACGCTGTCCTGGACTGCGTCGGGTCAAAATCTGTGGATCAAAGTAATTTGATCGTAATAATCGCGTTTCTCGGTGATTGAAAAAAGCATCTCGGGCTTGAATATTATTCGGCTGCATTGAGTGTCCCCATCGAAACAAAGCCGTGGCGAATTCATTTCGAATTTTTGGATCATCTCGAGCGGAAAGTAGCGGAACTCCGTTTGCATTTCGATCTTCGCCGGCATCCGGATTAAATCGGACATTATCAATTTGACCCGGCTGCCCTTCGAAATCTGCATCTCGACGTCTTCGTGAAGTTCGAGTGTGTTTTCGATGGGGATTGTCACCAGGTTGCGTCGGGAAGAAATCAGGCATTCGCACAAAATTTTGGATGCCGAAAAGTTGAGGCAAAAATTCACCATAAATAATGTGTTGGTAGACGGCGATTGTCACTTGGCGGGCCTCGAAGAAAATGTTATCTTCGGATGTGTCTACAAGCTGGGTTTTTAACCCGTCGGCGACAAGATTGTGAAACCGAGCGAACATTGTATGCCAAGATGACAGCATGACATTTTCGGAGCAACGGGTATCGCCCGCAACCAGCGCAGGCTTATTTTGTTCATTTAAGAACGGTGGAACTTCAAACTTAAGACGAATATCGGCTCTCGCTTATTCACAGCTATTAAATGACGTTTAGAATTTTATAAGAGTTTCATATATGAAAATTATAATAGAAATTGAGCAGGTTTACGTCAAAAAAGTACTGCAGGAGTTAAATATTTAAAATATGACCACGCAGTGCAGTTCTTAACATGATATAGATTTGATATACATGATATGAATTTGTGTTTTGTGGTCAAATCGACCAAAAAGTGTCCAAGGGTGGTCGACGAGCTTTCGAGACTATGTTCATTCGATTCAGGACCATCGATTTGATCACAGTGAAAAATTACGTAGGTAAGAAGGTAGTCTACAAGGTAGTCTACGAATGATCGATTGGACAAAATTCCAACCGATGCGTTCACGGAACTGTTGTAAATCTGAGTTCTAAGGTTAAATATTCATAAACATGACCGGCACTTTTTTTATATTTTTTTTTTGACTTTAAATAGCCAGGCCTCTGAAATTGGGGTCATTTAAGTTTGGCAGTCGACTTCCAAATCGTCCGTTGGGTTTCATGAGAAGTTTGCTCCTGTCACTTGGATCGCGCAATAAATTGAGTAGGCTGTCACTTGTTCCGTACATGTTAGTGTTATCCAAATATGATGTCAGTTGATTGACCTGTTCTTTGAAAAGGCGCCGAGAGTTGTTGATGCGGAAGGCTTNATTTCACCCGGCTGCCCTTCGAAATCTGCATCTCGACGTCTTCGTGAAGTTCGAGTGTGTTTTCGATGGGGGTTGTCACCAGGTTGCGTCGGGAAGAAATCAGGCATTCGGACGAAATTTTGGATGCCGAAAAGTTGAGGCAAAAATTCACCATAAATAATGTGTTGGTAGACGGCGATTGTCACTTGGCGGGCTTCGAAGAAAATGTTATCTTCGGAGGTGTCTTTGTTTGGTTTGAATTTATTATTTTGAATTTTTTCATAACAATTTTCGGTTACCAGTTACAGTTTCGGTTAACCAGTTGTATTAATTTTCCCAGCCCTCAAAAAAGTGGATTTTGTCTAAACTGAACAATTCAAAAAATGGCTGATGGCTCGGATTCAACTGGTGTGGGTAATGAGTTTGTCACCGAGCTGAACGAGACTCGTTGTATATTGAGTTATGGTACTCGTCAATATACGACGAGTCCCGTTCAGCTCGGTGACAAACTCGTTACCCACACGAGTATCAAAAAAGTGTCAATTATGAATTTGTGGACTTATGTCAAACCCAGTGTCTGCAAGCTGGGTTTTTAACCCGTCGGCGACAAGATTGTGGAACCGAGCAAACATTGTATGCCAAGATGACAGCATGACATTTTCGGAGCAACGGGTATCGCCGGCAACCAGCGCAGGCTTATTTTGTTCATTTAAGAACGGTGGAACCTCAAACTTTAGACGAATATCTGCTCTCGCTTAATCACAGCTATTAAATGACGTTTGAAATTCTATAAGAGTTCAATATATGAAAATTATAATGGAAATTGAGCGGGTTTATGTCAAAAAAGCTCAAGTACTGCAGGAGTTATAGATTTTAAAATATGACCACGCAGTGCAGTTCTTAACATGATAGATTTGATATACACCGCTTGAGGGTTTATCAGGCCCCCCTTTATCAGGCCACTTTGCCCGCTCGTGCGCTTATCAGGCCACTTTTTTTCCCAAAAATTTTTCGCCAATCCCGCCCACGCACTGAGGGTTTATCAGGCCACCTGAGGGTTTATCAGGCCACTTGTGTTGTTAGTTTGTACCCGCGAATGGGTTTATCCGGCCATTTTCTTGTATTTCGCGAACCTGAAAATATCGGGCACTATGTGAAAGAGAGAAATAGTATACGGTCACTTGAAGATATGTGTGTAAGTTCATTATACACTCTTAAGGTTTCTCTTTTAACCCAAATTAATTATCATACGAAAAATTTTCATTTTTTTTTCCGAGGTATGACCTTAAATCCTATTTCAAATGTAATATTATTTCAATTAACTTAGATTGAACAANTGAAAGTGGCCTGATAACCCCTCAAGCGGTGTACATGATATGAATTTGTGTTTTGTGGTCAAATTGACCAAAAAGTGTCCAAGGGTGGTCGAAGAGCTTTCGAGACTATGTTCATTGGATTCAGCACAATCGATTTGATCATAGTGAAAAATTACGTAGGTAAAAACACTATGAATGATCGATTGGACAAAATTCCAACCGATGTGTTCATGGAACTGTTGTTAATCTGCGTTCAAAGGTTAAAGACTCAAAAAAATTAACGCCAATTTTTTTTATTTTTTTTTTGTTTTTCACTTTTAATAGCCAGGCCTCTGAAATTGGGGTCATTTAAGTTTGGCAGTCGACTTCCAAATCGTCCGTTGGGTTTCATGAGAAGTTTACTCCTATCACTTGGATCGCGCAATAAATTGAGTAGGTTGTCACTTGTTCCGTACATGTTAGTGTTATCCAAATATGATGTCAGTTGATTGACCTGTTCTTTGAAAAGGCGTCGTGAGTTGTTGATGCGGAAGGCTTTAAGAGAGCCGACGGATTTGACTACGAAAAAACAGGGGAAAAGTTTAATAATCGGCTCATTGCTTGGCAGCTGTAAACGGGTTTTTATGGACCTTATAACCATAAAGTTGATTTTAAAAGTTCATCAAATTGTTTGATTTTTAAATATAGACGACTACGGCGCATCGTGTAGTGAACAAATTAATGCTAGTACCGTATTTTTACAAAATTTAAATCCTTGACAAGTATAGTTTACAAAAATCGTACCCGTTAACTACACCACCTACTCAGTTACCTTAACACATGTTTTGCAAAAAAAATGGTAAGATAATTTAATTGTGTTAAGATAATTGGGTAGCGAGTTAGATAAAATAGTTTAAAATCGCGAAACGTTTTGGTCCAAAAAGTGTAAAAAGATAACACCACTGTGTCAAGATAACTGGTTAGGGGGTCTAGTAGAACCTAACCTAATATAAACAACGTAATTTCGCGTAAACTTCCCGTCCACTTAAAAAAACCCTTGCCGGTATGTTAACGCAGACGTCGGTTCGTCGGCAATCGCATGGGTCAGGACCATCTCCAGATACATCGGGTGTTTGAATCATATCGTGGGTGATGAATTGACCAAAATCCGCCATTAGTCGAGTTCTTTTCGTGTTGAATGGAACCGTTCTCATTGTTTTTTGCATAGTCAGCGAAACTTTCTCCGGGATAGTTGAAAGTTTACGATGGCATGTTATATGGAGTTTTTACTTTGTTAAAAAAAGTATAACGTGTAATAGGCCACAAAAGAGCCCAAGGACCCATAGGATCGATTAATGAAAATCTATTTTGACCAAATTTTAAAGCTCAAAAACTTAATAAAACATGTGGAAAAATGATATTCCGGAAATGCCTGTAGCAAGCTCTAGAATTGTTTGAAAATCCGAAGAAAAAACGTTTCTGTGGCCTTAAAGTTTAAGGCAGTACCAAGCCTAGCACAATTTTCATAAGATTTTAACGCTATTTTGGCATCAGCGTGACAGTCTGTGAACCAACACATGGTACCTATTTCTCTCCAAATCAAAACAAAAATACCATACAAAAGTTAAGTTGCAAGTTTTTTTTTACCGCTTTCGTATAATTTTTATAGGTGAATGGTGTTGGTACACTGTCAATTACAATATTTTTGATTGTTCATATTTTCGAAACATCCCTGATCGTGGATTTGGCAGATCACCGCCATTATTTGGCTTACATCGGTTAGAGTCCATGCCATTGCAATAATCAGGCTGTGCTACTCGAGCATACGTATCCATAACCTATCCAAGGTTCAAAATTTCGTGGTTAAATGTTTAATATACTGGTCGATTTTTAAAGCTCGGAAAATAACTTGTCATTGAGCGGTTCCAGTGCAAAATGATTAACTACGCTTTATCCCAAAACAAAAAAAAAATAGTTAAAAAATTTTAAAAAATTTTAAAAAAATTAAGACGAAAAACCCCGTTATTTTTACCGAGGTCACATGATGTCACATGATGTCACATGAAGTCACATGAAGTCACATGACACACATCATCGTACTACTTTTGAGCTAAAACATATTGAGGTTTATGCCTACGCTCTAGCACATTTTAACACCAAAGTTGTTTTTACGATTTGTCGGGGTAATTTTGTCGTATACATGTACTAGATAGCAAGGCAAATTTTGGAACCCTGAGCTTTCCCATTCCTTCCTCATTTCCCGAGCAGCTGCCATCGAGGGAGTATATTCTGGGGTTACATGGGCCCTGTCTTGGGGTCAACATTGACATGTTAAAAGCGCGTTCGGCGAGATCAAGGATTTCAAATTCTCTCCTTCGTGACCCTCTTCCTCCCTGACTTACTTCTTCCTTGAATGCTTCGTTCGTAAATGCTTCCGTTCGTTCGAGCGCGGCTTGAAATCCTTCATTATTCATCGCGGTTCGAACGTGAGCAAGAGCTTGACTGATTGTGCTCAGAGGGTCACCCGCAAAGCGGTTCATTGAAAATTGAATATCCGTCACATTCTCTAACAAACACAACGGTTAAACATAACTGGTTTGTGACATTCTGGCTAGAAACCTTTTCAAAGAAACCCGTTTTCGGTGAATTTTTTTTTCTAATTTGTGATCTCTGCAATTCACCGAAAACTTATCTCCTAGAAAGGTTTCTTGGAAAATTTTGTTGCCGTTTGTCGATTCAAAAATGTCATTTTCCTTAAACTTAGAGATTATTTGAGGACGGACGTTCAATTTTTAAATCAATTTCTTCCGGTCTCTGTAGTCTGTATAGGAAGATTTTACAGACCTTTTTTGAAAATATACGTATGGAAGCCTCAATTTAAAAACAATGATAATATTTTCCACCTTCTCAATAGGCTATTGATTCAATTTAAACAAATGCAGTCCTTACTCCTTTTTGAGACGATTGTAATTTTTTGGGGCACTTTTTCGGTCAAAATGGGGCCGTTCTAATATAAAACCGATCCTTTTTGTGACGATGCTCCTTTTACGGACGATATTTTCGAGAATCCAAAACGTCCCAACACGGAGTGAGGACTGTACACGGTGTTAGTAGTTAGCATTTTCCGAAAAATGACATTTTTGATGTGGTCAATAAATTGACCCTGGCAATTATCTGAAGTGAAATGTACCTAATCCTGTAGTTACCCAATCGCTAGTGTTATAATGAGGATGTATAGCATTTGCGTCACGTCCAACATTGAGGGTTGTGTCATTGTGATTATGGGGGTTAAAGTTTAAGGCTTCTTCGGTCAACGTGAAAAATTTTGACTCGTCAGAGTTGTCCTCGTCTGGTCGACTTCGGCCCTCGTCGGTTTGGACCATTGGCCGGCCCGGCGACGTACTCGCCATTTGAGGATAGTCATGGAAATTGGGTAGGAACGCGCCTGAAATTATGTATTAAACAACCGGATGGTTTGATATTTTTATGAATATTGCCTTTAGCCGCAATAAGTTTTTTTTAATTCCAAAATCGAACTTATAATGCAAATAAACATTAACAGTCAAAATTTACTTCGATTTTTTCACCAAAATTATTGGTCCTGAAGGGTTGAGCTTTTCCCGTTTTTTTACAATTTCAAATATTCAGTTAAAAATCGCCTAAATTTATCGCGTTGATATTTAGACCCACCGCCCTAATTCTGCTTCGGTATTGGAATAATAGAAAGAGAGGAGACGGTCCAATCAGAGAGGCTCTTTCAACCTACGCTTTGTATCCAGTAGGGAAGAAAAACAAAAACATCAACACACAACGTGTTATTGAAATAATTTCCCACAGAATACTTCGATTATCACCAAAGAAAAACAAAACGGATTAAAATATTAGAAACTACTTTTAATAAAAACCTAAAATGTAAACAAAGTAGTATTCGATCAAAAGTAAATTTGGTTAATTTTTAATTATGTTTTTATTTGTATTATGCATAACTTATTTTTCGAAATCGGTAGATCTTGTTTTAAAGATTTTAAAAATCATAGGAAATGCTCAAAGTCTTGCAGTCATAGCGCTATCAGGTATAGTTTTTTCAAACAGAGCGACTTCTACTTTATTCACAATGTCCGTTTTTATGAATAATACTTTTAACATAATTTGGGTCACTTCATCTCTGTTATAATTTCTCTTTAATAATTTCATCATTTTTTCATCCTGAAATAACGAATAGGGCACGTATCCTTCTCCAGTTGGGTCCACAAAGGGACCAAAAGGTTTGTTTCGATTTTTTTCTCTAGTTTCAGTTCCATCTCTAACCATTATGAAAGGGTTTTTTGGGTATTTTTATACATATTTTATGTTAGTTAACAATTTTACCTGCATGCTGCAGAAGCAACAGAAAACCGGAAACGACCTTCATTTTCCAATTTGTACTTGAGTCGCCATTTTTATATAAAGATCGCCGCCAAGCGAACGAGTACGAGTTAACCATTGATAGCGCTCGAGTTAACAATTAGTTCTATTGAAGGGACATGATTTATGGACCAAAGGAAGAATGAGCCAATGACGCACTTTTTACCTCATCAAAAATAGGCCTCACCAACATCGAGGCCGGTAACTGACCATGAACTATTAGAACAGTTTTTTCTTGGACGCGTTTGCAAAATTAACCGTTCATAAAATAAATGACAATAAATCAAAGAACGTGGTATGAGGAAGCATCTTTATACTGGCTTAGGGTATTCGCCCTAAAATTGAATAAAGAAAAAAATGAATACATGGTATAGAAAAATGGTATAGACAACAAGAATTTGACTTAATTTGGATTAATTTGGATTAATTTGGATTAATTTGGATTAAATGGAATTCATTTGAATTTAATTGAATTTATTTTGATACACACAGGGTGCGCCGTTATGTGTCACAAAAAATTTTGAAAAATAGTGAAACATAATGGCCGGTTTGGAAAAAAATGAAACATAACGGGGTGAAACATAACGGCGTACCCTATGTATTTGAATTTATCATGATTAAATTGGATCTGTTCCGTTAAAGTTATATGTGAAAATACAAAAGTACGAAAATGTTAATAAAAAATTTATCGGCCAAATTTGTCCGCTTGTGCTATTTTCCCAAAAAAATTATTAGTCATAATTTATGACCAAAAGCATATTAGGAACCAAAAAATTTTGATGACAATATCTATAGAAAAAGTCTGATAACGTTCCAAAAATGTGATACATAAATGTGACTACCCTAGTTATTTGGTCCAAAAAGTTATTGCATGGGATCCGAAAGTCTGCATAAAAAAAAAACGGGTCGATGTTCCCGTCTAACTCGTGTGTTCACGGTAACTAATTGGCATTTACACGACTCGTCAACATCAAACGCCACCAATAGTTCTATATTTTTCAACTCAGAAGTGTTTTTTCCCACTTTTTTTGGCTCTGTTCCACTTGGAGGTGATCTTTGTATAAAATGCTGAATGAGCAAAAAATTGAAATTCTTCCGCCGCAATAAGTACAGTCTTTTTTCGATTTGTCGGACTTGCGGGGATGAAATTTCTTTGCGGATTTCTCTTCGTTCTGCACCATGCAGGTAAAAATCTAAAACTTAGAGATGTTTCGATTAGAGACTAATGAAGAAGATTTTAAATAAAAGACATTTAAGGAGGAAGCGATGTTTCTTCTGTACAAATCACTTCACCAGGTCGTCCAATGGTTATGGAAGTGGCCGAAGAAGGAAGAGTAACAAAATTTCCATACAAAAAATATAACCAGTAAAAATTGTATTTTCCGACAAACGGAACTTTTGAATAAAATAATATTAAATATAGTTGGTGTGGTAACGAGTTAACACTTTCGTTTCCGATTTTTTTTTGTCAAAAACTGTCAACTCGTTCCAAACTGTCACTTCGTTGCGTCACTTTTGTCCATTTTTTGCCTATTTTTGCCAAAAAAACTCCCAAAAGTGTCACTCCGTTCCAAACTGTCAACTTGTTACGTGTCAACTCGTTATCACACCAGCTGTATAATTTTTGTTATTTGAAAATATAATGGGGTATTTGCGACATCTGTGCGGGGTCAAATTGTTTTTTATCATTCTCTCCGACAAAGTCGTGTCTTATAACCATACAAAAAAGTTTTTAAATCTGGAGAGAAACATAAGACAAAAATTAAAAGTAGCGCAAAACAGGAACTCTCAGGCGTTTCCGAGATAAAAAAAATTCTGAAGGCGAAAATGGCGTCAAAATTGCTCATTTTAAAACGCTCTAATCTTGAGAAACAAAAAATGTCCCAAATACAAATTGACAAATGTTTGGCAATTTTGATCTCTTCCCAAAGAAGAGCGAAATCGTCCCATTGAAGATGACGCGGAGATGGATGCGGCTAAATTTTTCGCTCTAACACAAGAAGCACTGAATTTTGACTTAAATAATCATAATGATGTCACTTTGGATGTTGGCGATGATGCAAACGTTATTCACGATCATTACAATACGACCGATTGGTAGGCTGTTCGAACTGAATTTAAATGGTCATAAAAACACCATCAGTGTGCTAAAAATTATCAAATAAGTGATCCATATTATCAATATTGCTTGCTATTACCGGTTGAGTTTAATGAAAATCGGCCAAGCGTTTCTAGTATACCGTGTCGTCATATTAAGATGACATAAAGACCAATTTTGCTCTTTTTTATTTTGAACAGGGGTATCCTCTTTTATCCCCCTTTTTTATAAATGGAGCATTTATTAAAAAGAGGAGAAAGGAGGGGGAGAAATGAGGGGCACCCCAGTTCCAAATAAAAAAGGGAAAATTGGCCTTTATGTCATCTTAAAATATGCCGGTATACTAGAAACGGTCGGCCGATTTTCGTGAAACTCAATTGGTAGTAAAATCAGTGTAAAAAATTTCAAAACATTTTTCCCGAAAATTTTTCTCAAAAAATTTTCCCAAAAATGATCTTTGAAAATCAGTTTAAATAACCTACCAATTGGGTAACCGAGCCCGAAGGCAGAGGAGCAAAAGTCGACCCGCTAAAAGTTATTTCTATGGCACATCATCAAGTCCGAACGAGTCAAAAAACCGATGATTTTGAGCGGGCCCTTCGGATGACCGAAGACTTTACCGAAAATTGGCTCAATGAAATTAAAGAACAACAGATTATTAACCCTTTCGCGACGCCCAGATCAGAATTTGAAGTTGACATGGCAGTTGCCCGAACGTTTAATATTTCCATGTTGACACCCAGACAAGGTCAGTTAAGGATCGGTCTGTCATGTTGTGCACAAACTGAACCCAAAAATTTGTAATGACCATTTTCGTCACACATTTGGTCTTGTTATTGAAATTTAAGGTGTTAGTTAATGCTATCAAGCAGGGCCAAGTTCATTAGGCCATTACATTCTAGAAATTTTGATGTGTCAAAAATAATAAAAAATTTCAATTAATACAACACTAATTTAAACACTATTAGTTAACCACTATCTAAACACTATTAAATTTAAACACTAACTTAAACACTAACTTTAAGACTAACTTTAAGACTAACTTTAAGACTAACTTTAAGACTAACTTTAAGACTAACTTTAAGACTAACTCTAACACTAATTTAGACTCCAAGTTATGCTCTCTTAGTATTACAAAAAAAAAAAATTGGCCGAAATCAAAAATAATTGAAAAATATGAAACCTACCCTTACTTGGTATATAAAGTTGATTTTAGGGCCGTGTCTAGCCCGATTTCACTCGCTGGATGGCTCATGTGCTGACCCGGCCGGAAAGGGAAAAGTGTTCGACACATATACACGTTTGACGCCCGCGGATTACTGTGATGGTCAGAGTTCCCTTAGATGTAAAAAACTTGGCTCTGATACGACCTTACCAAATCCAAGATCTATTTCGCTCTTAATGCAGGGTTTGATGACTAAGGTGCCTTTCAATGATAAACGAACGCGATTAATGGCGGACTTTGGACAGTTTGTCACCCACGATATGTTGCAGACTCCGGATTTGGCTAGGGGCGGACCCGACCCTTGTGATTGTAGACGCGAAGACGTTTGCGTTAATATTAAGGAACCAGATTAAAAATTTTGCAGCACTATTGTCGTAACAAATTGTACCAAAAAATATAAAATTTTATTTGCTAATTTTTATATTTTCTAGGCAGTGATTTACCGCTGCTACTGAATGAGTTACAATCGTATACAATAATATAGACCCCGGCGCAGTTATCTGGCCGGAATTGTGAGCAATAATTTTCCAGAAAACCCAATCTTTATATGTCAAGCAATGCGCAGTTATCGGGCCAATATTACGAAACAAAATGTTTTTTTTCACAAAAATGTCGGCCACATAACTACGTAGGGGGTGTATAATTTTTCTTTATATTTTGTGTAATTGTCAAAGTTAGACTAGACCTGACTTATACGATCATTTTTTAACCTGGAAAAAAGCCTCCTGCTAATGAGCCAGTAATCAAAATGTTTCCATGTTTTTTCATCGTGAAATCAACGGGCCGTTTGGAGCGTGTTGGGGGCGGTACAGTCGCACAGAAACAACAAATGAACCAATTGACGTCCTTTTTGGATGCGACAAACGTTTACGGCACAAACGAGCAACTCCTAGACACACTCCGAGACCCCACCGATAAGACCAAACTCTTGATGAAACCTAATGGCCGCAAGGGGGGCATTTTCAAAGTAAAATTGGGCATATTTTAAGAATACAAAAATTGAAAATAAAAGCATGATTATATTGATAAAACTGAAAATAACAATAAAAAAAATACAATTGATAAAAAATAGAACATAATTGATAAAATTTGATAAAAAAGGTACAAGGTTGGTAAAACTTCATACACTGTTTAAGGGGTTATGCGGCCCCCTTTGCCCGCTCGTACGCTTTTCAGGCCGGTCTCTCATTGGATATCCATGGATAATAACAAATTGGTATTGTCCAAATTGGCAATTCCCCGCTCGTGCGCTTATCAGGCCACCTTGTGTCGTACATTTTCCAGCTATTCCACCTACGCCCTAGGTGTTTATCATGCCTTTTTGGGAAGGCGAAAGTGGCCGCATACCCCTTAAGCAGTGTAAAATTTTACAAAATCATGAACATTAACTTTAAAGAAATTTTTTTGCTAATGCCCTGCTAAGGGTGACTACTTGCCCACAATTAGGGACCCTGAGATTCGTTCCAAGCCTGCTATTGCCCAAAGTTTCGAAATTGAGTCTTTTTTAAACGAACAAAATCATGGCGCGTTTGTGGCGGGTGATACGCGATGTTCGGAAAACGTTATGCTCTCATCGTTTCATACCATGTTTGCTAGATTTCACAATCTTGCCGCCGAAGCGTTAAAATCCGAACTCCAGGNTTATCGGGCCACCTTGTTTCGTACATTATCCAGCTATTCCGCCTACGCCCTAGGGGTTTATCATGCCGTTTTTGGAACGCGAAAGTGGCCGCATACCCTTTAAGTAGTGTAAAAATTATACAAAATCATGAAAATCAACTTTAAAGAAAATTTTTTTGCTAATGCCCTGCTAAGGGTGACTATTTGCCCACAATTAGGGACCCTGAGATTCGTGCCAAGCCTGCTATTGCCCAAAGTTTCGAAATTGAGTCTTTTTTAAACGAACAAAATCATGGCGCGTTTGTGGCGGGTGATACGCGATGTTCGGAAAACGTTATGCTCTCATCGTTTCATACCATGTTTGCTCGATTTCACAATCTTGCCGCCGAAGCGTTAAAATCCGAACTCCAGGATCCATCTGAATTTAATGTCTTTTTTGAGGCACGGGAGATAACCATTGCCGTCTATCAACATATTATTTACGGTGAGTTTTTGCCGCAGCTTTTTGGAGTTCAAAATTTCCTGGGAACCCCGGACTTGTTTCCCACTGCTCCCGGTGATAGCCCACACAGGACACATAGACGCCCGACTAGTGGCCGAAAACGTCGGGATGCGGGTGAAGAAGACGATGGCATCGATTTTGTTCTCCAGGACACGGTTCATGTTTTTTTTGTCACATTTCACTTAGGTCGAAGTTAAAAAAGAGGGTTTTAATATCCTAAAAAGTAACTTGAAATTAAAATAATTTTTAAAAGGGTTGAAAATTCTGTATTGCGCCGCTATGTTGCAAATACACCACCTAACCATAAAATTTTCGAAAAACGTCTAATTCAAATGGTAAGTGCGTGGGTTGAAATCCTAGAAATGTTTTTTGACAAATATTTGTTAATTCAAATGCAAATGGGGTTTCTACATAACAGGCAAATAGTATTTTGATGTTACTGCAAATGAAAATATGTTTTTTTCTAGATATTACGTCATATATATAATAAACATATGAATATTATTATAATAAAGTGCAAAATAGAAATGAAGTTTTAAACAGAACTCCCTACCGAGGTGAATCAAAAACGTGAATTCAAATGGTTAGAGTAGGCGGAAGCTCTGGAAAAAATGGACAAAAAATTCTAATTCTAATTGTTAATTCAAATGCAAAATTTTAAGTCAAATGGTGTTAATTCAAATGGTTAGGTGGTGTATTGGATAAAATAATAGCAATTTAAGAAGTTGTTACCCAAATATTGCATTGTATTTTCATTATTCGACGAAATAATACGGGTACGAGTTAAAATGACATGATTAATGAAAAATTGAACCAGAATAGGAACGAAACACTCAATTTTTCCAAGCACCTCCACGTGATGATCCAAAAATACGAAACGAATTTGCCACAGCACTCTTCCGATGGGGACACTCAATGCAGCCAAACAATTTTCAAGCTCGGGACCCGTTTTACAACCATCTGGAAACGCGTCTACTCAGGTCAAACTACTTTGATCCACAATTGTTAGCGCGACGGAGTCCAGGACAAAGTTCTAAAAAACATATATTTATAAAGCAGGGCTTGAAAATTTTTTGAACTTTTAATTTAATACATTAACTCCCAGAGGAAATGTGTGCGCTAACGCACATATCGCTCTAAATTGCAAATAAAAAAATGTGAAAACAATCGAATATTAAAAATCGCTGAGAGACGGGTTTAATAGAATTTCAAGAAGTATTGTTTTCCAAAAAAGAAATACACATGGTGCGCCGTTATGTTTCACTTGTCCCCGCTCGTGCCGTTATGTTTCACTGTTTCCCGCTTGGTCCACTTCTTTCCGTTTTTTGTGGAACATAACGGCGCACCCTGTGTAAATAAAGAATTTGCATTAACAACATGGTTATGAAGTAATTGTGTGCGCTATTAAGGTTCAAGTTGAGATTAAAATTTTATTGTGTTGAACTTGAATGAAAGGCGCCATGTTGCGAGGAGCCATGATGACCAAAAGTGTAACAGCGGGCCCAAAATGGGTCGACGATACCGTTCATTTCTTCTTTCAGCCGACCTTCGTCCCGCATGGCGTCGATTTGTTGTCGATTAATATTGCCCGCGGGCGAGAACACGGCATCAGCGCATACTCGGTTGTTCGTGATCACTTCCGTAATCATGCCGAGTTCAAATTTTTGTATCCCAATGGGGGCGACAAACCGGAAATGCGCGACGGCTGGAATGATATGATTGAATTTTACGGTGGGGAAGAAAATATCGATCTTTATGCCGGAATGTTGATGGAAATGCCGCTTCCAGGCGCACAAGTCGGGCCAACCATTATTGGATCTAATGCCGAGCAATTTATCGCATTGAAATTGGGCGATCCAAAATTTCATGAAAATAGAGGGATTTTTAGGATAGGGTTTCATTCGAAACATGAATACTGTTACGACGTAATAATTATCATAATTTTGAAAAATCATAATTTTGAGTTTTTTTACGGTTTCGTTGGCCAAATATCAGCCTGCAAAGCCCAGTTCAAGCAGGCATCGCGGGTTTTCGGAGAAAGACCACTAGAGGTCCCTAAAGAGGGGCCAGGGTTGTAAAAATCTTTTTGTTCTTTTGTCCTTTATGAACACACGTCGGTTGTCCATTTTTGCAACTCTGGCCCCTCCTGAGGGGTTCTAGTGGCCTTTCTCCGAAAAATGTTTTCTCCGAAAACCCTCGATGCTTTCAAGCACCGGTCAAAAATGTCAGTAAGAAATAACCCTCACTTAAGAACGCATCAGCTAAACGAGGTTAAGGGAATGAGTTTGGCTAAATTGATTTGTTTGACGATGGAGCAAGAGGATATGAATATTGTTCACCGATGGCCATTTATGATGTTAACCGAATCCTTCATTGGAATTGAAAATGGGCGCATTTCTTGCGCAGAAGAATTTGAGCCGTTTGATTTTAATCAATGGAGCTCAAATCCGCGACCGAAAACCACTACAACAGCAACCACCTCTACAACCACAACTACCACACCACCTACTACAACAACTACAACCACAACCACTACAACTACTACAACAACGACAACGACTACAACAACAACAACTACTACTACTACAACAACTACTACAACAACGACTACGACAACAACGACTACGACAACAACGACTACGACAACAACGACTACGACTACAACAACAACTACGACTACTACAACAACTACAACGACTACAACAACAACGACTACAACAACTACTACAACAACTACTACAACAACTACAACAACAACGACTACGACAACAACGACTACGACAACAACGACTACAACAACAACAACCACAACTACTACTACAACTACAACGACTACTACAACAACAACAACTACTACAACAACAACTACGACCACAACAACAACTACGACCACAACAACAACAACGACTACAACAACAACTACTACAACTACAACAACCACAACTACAACAACTACTACAACAACTACCACAACAACAACTACAACAACAACTACCACAACAACAACTACTACAACTACGACCACAACAACAACTACTACAACTACTACAACAACTACTACAACAACAACTACAACAACAACGACCACAACAACAACTACTACAACTACAACAACAACCACGACCACAACAACAACTACTACAACAACTACAACCACAACAACAACTACAACAACAACCACTTCGACCACAACAACAACTACTACGACCACAACAACAACTACTACTACAACAACTACAACAACCACAACAACAACTACTACAACAACAACTACGACCACCACAACAACAACTACAACAACTACAACAACTACAACAACTACAACAACTACAACAACTACAACAACTACAACAACTACCACTACGACCACAACAACAACTACTACGACCACCACAACAACTACTACAACAACTACAACAACTACTACGACGTCTCAACAACCAAACAAAGTTGCAACAGCTGAAAAGTCTCCATCGAATGCTGCTTCATCAACAAAATGCAAAACTATGTTCAAAAATTTCAATTTGGGTAGCGGAGTTGAGGCCACTTGCACAAAAACAAATGCCAAACTTCACACATGTCGCCTCAGTTGTTCGAATAACGACGACAAACTAGTTGGTGTAAGTGTCGTAAAATGTAAGGGCAAAGGAAAAGTTATCCCCAAGAAGGGCGCTGCAAAATGCGAATCGCCACCGGATCCAGCTACATCGACGCTCTGTGGCCCCATTGCAGCAAAATTTACATTTAATAATGGTG
>SCLG01000025.1:147547-159901 GCA_004367875.1 Oikopleura albicans
CTCAGTTGTTCGAATAACGACGACAAACTAGTTGGTGTAAGTGTCGTAAAATGTAAGGGCAAAGGAAAAGTTATCCCCAAGAAGGGCGCTGCAAAATGCGAATCGCCACCGGATCCAGCTACATCGACGCTCTGTGGCCCCATTGCAGCAAAATTTACATTTAATAATGGTGCACAGCCAAATTGCAACGGAGAACGAAATTGCCAACCGACGTGCCCCGACGGGTTAAGTCCCTCGATAGCTCAGATCAAATGCGTCAATCCAAAGCGCAAAATGTACAAACCAAAAAGCGGAGTAGTCGATTGCACTAACAGCAAAACTGTACAAGGTTTTTTTGACATTTTTTTAAAAGTGGTTTTCAACCTATCATAACCAGTTCTCGAAAAATATAATTATATCGTTCAGGGCCAACTTCCTCAAGTGGTGGTTCATCCCTCGGCCGCTGCGGAGATATGCTTGATTCGAATAATAAAAAAGTTATCAACCAGATCGACACCTCAACGGTATCGGTCAGCTGCGGAAAAAAATTGTGCACGCTCAGTTGCAAAGAACCCTTTATGATTTTTGATGCAGCTTCCCAACAATGGAACAGTAAAAAAGTTGGATGCAATCGCAAAGGTTTGTCGATTTCTTAAAACACTCAAATCAGAAAAAAATTGTATAAAATTTGTAAATTTGTTAAAAAATTAGTTCAAAAATAAGCTTAAAACTCTGTTTGAAAATTAGTTTAAAAATATCAGAAAAATTAGTTTAAAACTTTGTATGAAAATTTGTTTAAAAATAACATTGAAATTTACATATGAAATTTGTTCATTTTCAAACTTTGGACAAGGTACGTAATAACGTATCAAAAAATCGTAACGATTTTGAGTACCACGACTAGGAAAAAAAATCGTAACGATTTTGAGGTATGACGTCATTTCGTAACGATTTTGAGCGTAACGATTTTGAGGTAGGGACTGTACATGATTTTTGAGGATTTGTTTTAAACATGGTAAAAATTACAAAATATTAAAAAGATACATATAAAATAATTTTCACATTCTTACACACGTATTTAAGGTTTTAATCCGAAACGAATTAGCGCCAAATGTATTCCAGGTGGAGCAAAATCATCCATTAATTTGCCAAAAAATACTGTCAAAACGCCGTGTCGACAGACAGTTTTCGAAAAATACAACGTGAGCCCAACGGAAGTGACAGTAAACTGTAAAAACTCCTACTGCAGGGTGACATGTATCGCCACCGGTAACGCGCCATCCTATACCTGGCCAGATNGTAAAAAATATATTGCTTTCATGTATGCTTTTGTTCATAAATATGTCCGAAGATATGAATAAAATATACAATTTCAAAAATATATTGTTCAATCTCATTCAAAAATTAAAGATTCTCTTTTAAATACACCCCCTGCGCCGTTATCGGGTCAACATTTCGAGGACAAATTTTGACCCGATAACGGCGCAGTGCGTAGGTGGGGTGGCTGGAAAATTTTGAGTCGAAATGGTGACCCGATAACGGGGCAGGGGGTGTAATAAAAATAATAATAATTAATAATGATAATTCCCAGTTCTAACCAAACATTCATAAAAAGTACCAAAATCGCATGGAACATTCCCAAAAATCGTGAATTACTAGTTGGTAGAGTAACTTGGTACATCACACAGGGTGTGCCATTATGTTTCACAAAAAAATTCGAAAAATAGTGAAAGATAATGCCCCGAGCGGGAAAAACTGAAACATAACGGCGTAGGGCTTAACATATAAATATATGTATTAGGGGAAAATATTTTCTCAAAAAAGTGAAACATAACAACACGGGCGAGAAAAAGTGAAACATAACGGCGCACACTGTGTAACAGTATGTAACTTTTCACATACTGAAAAAAATATCTTTTACACATATCGCAAAATATGTTCTCGGAGACTAGGCGACTTATGGAGACTTTTTTTTCAGTATGTCTCCGAGACATATTTCTGTGATATGTGTAAAAATATTTTTTTTCAGTATGTGGAAAAGTTACATACTGCCATTATGTTATTTTTGGTTGCTTTCGCCATTTATAAAAAAATTAAGTATGCCTAATTCGCTTATATTATTCTACATAGGGTGCGCCGTTAACCGGTCTATTTGCCTTTAATCGTCAGTTTTTGGCTTTAATCGTCAGTTTTTGGCAATTTTCCAGCAAAAACGCCTACGGATGTATCCATTAATATCCATTAACAGGCAATTTTTTTTCTTTTTGAAAAATAAAATGCACCAGCGTTAAATCCTAACATTGACGCAACGTAAGAGAAAAACAGTTCTAAACGGGGCCACCTTAAAGTAAGGGCCAATTTCTCGATTTTCAAATATGTCAAAAATCGCCCTTACTTTGGGGTCCCTCTGTACAGTATAGTTTACACCCCTGCGCCGTTATCGGGTCAAAATTTCCATTCAAATTTTCCAGACACCACGCTTACGCATTACACCGTTATCGGGTCAAAAATATTGTCATTAAAATACGTTTATTTAATCTTCTTTTTGAAGGAAAGTTATTTCCTGCAAGAATGGCCCATTTTGTTTCTTTACGTAAACGACTGTTTGACCTTGTGACATTATTAGTGCACCATCGTATTTTGAGATTTTCAAGTAACCAAGATTTTTAATATCTCGTTTTTAGTTCCATGAACGTACAACAATTTTTTTTCTTAGCCATAACTTAAACAAGCCCAGGGCCAATTTCCTATAAATTATAAATTAACTTACGATATTATATCGGTCTTGTATGAATAATTTGTTATTCAAATAAGAGTGCAGCAATATGAAATAAACACGTAGACAGATAAGACGTTATAGAAAATACCCGTTTGTGCCGTTATCGGGTCAAAATTTTCCAGATATTCCGCCTACGCCATGCGCCGTTATCGGGTCAAAACCCGATATCCGGCCATAAATTGTCTTCAAAATGTTGACCTGATAACGGCGCAGGGGGTACATATTTACTCTATGATTTTGAAAATTTCCCAAAAATTTGCTTACGCATTGACCCGTTAACCGGCCAGTTAAAAAAAAATGGGGCCGATTAACGGCGTACCCTGTGTATTAATTTTGACCAGGAAATATTTGTACATTTCCAATGAGTAAACCAATTCTTTTAGTAATACTTTGGACGATTCTAAATTTTTACTAGTACATACTGGCTATAATATTAAAAAAAAACATATTATCTAATATGTGCGGGAACATACTAAAAAATATGTGTCAACGTGATGGCACATATGGGCTAATATGTTCCCGTACATATTTTTCAGTATGTCCCCAAAAAGCAACCAAAAAGAACATAATGTATAGTATTTTTCTCTCGCGTTTCAACCCACTTACTACATACTTTATTTAGTTAACACCTTCGTTATTCTATTTGAGTGTTAGTTAAATTGGTTTAATTTTATACGAAAATAGAAAAGTGCCAATTTAAAACGTAAGGCGTTTAACCCGCGGCGTCTTTTTGCGTCATGACGTCCTTCCGTAGATCCTTTGTGAGTCAGAGACTGTACAGTACAGTCTGTAGCTACATGTAGATCCCAAAAATTGAACAAAAAAGTAAAAATTAAAAGTCTTTTTTAAGTTGAAATCCTTCCCCCGATTGAAAAGGTACCGTTTTCCGAAGTCAATATTTATTTTCTTAAGTCCTCGTCCTCAAATTGACAAGGATTTTTCCGATTTTATTTCCAAACTGACAACGAGGTCCTAATTTGACAAAAAAGATCCAAAAATGGCCTTCCATTTTGCGTTTTGGCGTAATTATTTTAAATAACTTCTCATGCTATGTTAGTAGCATTGCCCGCGGCCGTAACATTTTTGGTGGAGAAAGGTTTCAAGTCGCCTTTTTGACACCAAAACGCTTATTCATAACACACAACTTTCATTTTTATTTTATTTCGGAAATAAAAAAAAATGTTGAGTAAATAATTAACTTTCAATTTGAAAATATATTAGAGAACGTATAAGAGAGGAGAAAATGGGTGGCAAATATTTGACATTGAGTGCAACAGGCGTTGTTTTAGGTAAGATTAAATTAATTCTGATTTCAATTATAAGCACCGCTAACCAGTTATCTTAACAAAAATTGGGTTATCTTAACACTTTTTGGACTGAAAGGTATCGCGATTTCCATCTTACCAAACGCACTACCCAATTATATTAAGATAACTGGTTAGGTGTTTTACCTTTTATTCGATTTTTCAATAAATTCAACAGTATGGGAATTAAGTATTAGATAATTAAAAACGAGCGCGGGCTGGACGTTAATTTTTTTGTATCGAATATAGTTCTGGGATTGAGTTTACTCATTTTTGTGAAATTCGTATAAACTATGGGATATAGCCTAGGTTGAAAATTTTTGAGGTAAAAGGGGTTGATTAGGGTGCCGTGACTGTAGTACAGTCACTGTAATGTGTGTGATTACTAGTTTTTCAGATCAAAAAAAACCAGCCGGGGATTACAACCTCTTCTCACTGCCCTTTAGTAGACTGAATCACGTTATTTTTTGACCTGGTTACTGGTAACTAACCACATATAGTATTTTACAATTTCAATTTTTAGGACTGACGGGCTCAATTTGTGTGTGCGTTGCCTTCTTTACCAATCATTGGTTAACGGTTTTGCAATTGATCGTTGACGAAACCAACGAAACCGAAGAGACCAATTACCGGGAGTCAAAAGAAAGTCCGAATCCAGGAGAATATGGTCTCTGGTTTATCGGACAACATATGGATGGTTCGACCAACATCAAGAAGAGCTTTCTCAATTGTGATGCAATCCCCTTCTCAGGCAATATGCTAAAAAATCTCCGATTTCGATCGTAAAAATCACGAAAAAAATACGAAATTTGAGAAATAAATTTTACAATCAGGATGGTTTTCATTTTTAGTTACCTAATCAGAGTTTTCAAAATATTAATTGTAAAAACAAAATAAGAATTACCCGAGAACTACAGACCGTTGAAATCAGAGAGATTAAAAACCTGATAAAATGAATTTACGGTGATTGATTTGTGTTTTACCGCTTTTAATTGCTCTATACAGCCAGGCTCGACATCTGACCTATATAAGCCATGACTTACGTTGGTTAAGCTTAAAATATAATACAATATCCAATTGTCCGCGGCGCCACGCGCGGAGAAGTGAATTGTCCACGAAAGAAAAAAAAGAAGAAAAAGAAAAAAAATAGAAGCGCGGACAACTAAATTGTCCGCGACACAGCTTAAGTTGAGGTTTCGCGCGGACAATACGTATTTTTGGTCCACCTTAGCTAAGTCCTGGTAGACCAATAACAAATTTTAGCTTACCTATTAGTAATAGACTATTACCTTAAAGGCTTTAACTTGAAGTTAAGCTATTACTTTTGAGCTTAAATAAAGTTTAAAACTAAATTGAAGTTATGAGATACTTTAGCCATAAACTAATTTTCACCTACGAGTTAAATGTCAACAGACCTAAATTGACCTAAACTGACCTAAATTATCTAACATTAAAATTCAACCAAAATTTACTACAACTGGATCAAGATTCGACTGTAATTTTTTTATCATATAAAAGTGTGCATGTACACTCGTGCCGGACTATTTTCTGCCGTCGTCTTAATCGTGCCGGCAATGTTATTGGCGTTATTGTCGGCCGCCGTTTTGGCTTCACATGGCCAAATTCATACTACTGGAACACTTGCAAGAGCTTCCAGGTACGAAACGTTGAATCATGTACAATTTGATAAAATGTTGATTTGTAAAATGTCAATTTAGCACTATGTTTCTATTGGCATGTTTTGGATCGACAGCAGGTATGATGGCGTTCACACTACAGCAGACGGTCTGTATTTCAACATGTCCACCAACACATGAGTACTTCCCACTAGTCAAAGATAACAGAGCACAACTAGGTAAGAATGCGCAAAATCACGATAAGATGTGAAAAAAATCTATCAATAAGCCAAATATATAAACCAAGACACTTTTTAGCCTTTTTGACCTTCAAAGCAATTTATAAGGTTTTTGAGTAAACTTTATCACAAAATTATATTACCCAACTATAATCCACTTTTTAATTTTTTCTTTAATGGCCAAATTATTTTTAAACTTATTTGTTTCGGTTATTGCTCATTTTTGCACGAAGAGTTGACTTAAAAGTGACTATTTTTTACATTTAGGTTGGAGTTTTTATGTTGGTTGGATTGGGTCGGGATTACTGCTGATGGCAGCTTCGGCATTATTGGCACTAAGCTGTGAAGCGGCAAGTCAAGTTCGGTTGTCCAAATCTGCAATGAACTTGATCGTTAACAATCCGCTTTCTCGTCCCAATATGGGTGCTAGTCAAGCCTTATCACAACACTCTGGGAAAGTCTAGTATAAGAAGACGGAACCGACTTTAACTAATCAGAAATATCCCTATAACTTATAGAAAACAAGACCAATGAAAGTTATCGCAAAAACGTTTTTATGAAGCGTACAAAAACAAATTATTTTGGGTTTTCATACTGTATATCTGATTGATCGTCGTTTTGGGCGTCCATAAATTTAGATTGCTAACCAATCTTTAATTTATTTAATAACCCCCTGCCGCGGGAGCCCTGCGCTCTTATATTATCACCCGTTATCTTGCAGATTTTCCAGGAATACTTTTTTTTATGTGTTAAGCACTGCGCTGTTATATTGCACATATCCCCGTTCGCGTCGTTATCGTGCGGATTTTTTCCATGAAAAAGTTACAAGAGAACGGCGCAGGGGGCGTATAATTAAATATTTTATTCTATTAAAATAATAATATGAGGTTAACCAGGACTTAATTTAACCTCGTAACCACAAGATGAAAAATAAGCAATATGTGTTATAGCTTTTCGCTTGCGCTTAAATACAGTCCTTATTCCTTTTCCGTCCAATAAAGGAGCGTCTCAAAAAGGAGTAAGGACTGTACATCATTTGCCACGATATTAATGAATTTACGCACGATTTATGTTCAAATTTTCTCAGAAAAAAAAACACTGCAATACTAATATATTTTATAACTTATGCTCTTCATACTGCTCAATTCCTGTTCAAAAGTTTTTTATTACTTATCCGTATAAAAGACAAAATTTAGTTTTTGTGTTTGGTTAAGGACCGCTTTCAATTTAGAAATGTCATTAAGGAGCATACTGGGCTTCCTGACGTCACCTTTTATCCTGATGGGCGCGATTTTTGCATTTTCCACAGTCTACCTCACAGAAAAACAAAGAAATACAAATCAAAGGTAAAATTGTAAAATCTTACTCTTGCTTAGACATGAATTTCTGCCGTTTTTTCTTTCGTATTTTCTAGATAGCCAAAGTCGAGTTTTTTCCGCACGTCCAAAAACTAGAATATCGCCATCTAGTAAATGCGGGGGAAAAGACGGCGGAAATTCATGTAGAACACCGAGTAGTAATAATAGTCAATTTATTCCAAGAACCTCACAGTGTGGCCTCACAGTGAGGCTCACACAACTCGTCGTTTGCATATATAAAATTTATAGAATAACGCGAACATGATATGACGTATAAAGTTTAAAATTTAATCTAGACTCGAAAAATTGGTTGGCGATGTCCGAAAGTTACATAAGACACACGAAAGTCTGGCCGGTGGACACAATCAGTTAACCGGCGGCGTCGATCGTTTGTCGGACATAATTGAAGGACAGAAACGGTGAAAAATGCTTTAGTGACTGGTGAATTTTAGATCTTGAAGTGGGCGAATGATGTCTTGAGTAGCGCGCTCATTCAAAGAAAAGGTTTCTAAGTGAACATTTCCCAAATTGGTTTTCAGGGAAAATTCAATAATTGGTTTTTTTAGGAAAACGTCTTTCAAGGGAAAGTTTTTGAAAGAAAACGTTTGTCCAAGAAAACATTTTTTAGAGGAAAACGGTTTTCAGGGAAAATTCAAACAAGCGCTTTCATGTTTGTTTTTCTCATGCTTTAAGTACAAATGGTGGTTTTTCAGGGAAAATCCATTTGTGTTTTTTCAAGGAAAAAGTTCCTCCTGGAAAGCGTCTTTCCTGGAAGACGTTTCTCGCAGAAAACGTTTTTCAGGGAATGTTCCTGAAACCATTTCCCGGATAAACGTTTCCTTGAAAGATCGCGGTGCCGATTTTTTGTAGGTTCTCTATCGAACATTTTGTACAAGTTTTCGTGGAAATTCCAATTTAGCTTGAAAAAACGATCACAATTTTCAGGCTAAAATCTTAAATGTTGGTAGTTTTTTCACCCAAATACAGCACACCAAACTCGTAAATATTGAACGATTTTCGTCACAACGTAACATTCACGTGACAGGAATTCCCGAAAGACGCGATGAAGATCCAGAATCGATGGTTCGCGAACTTTTTACGAAAAAGTTAAAAGTCGAGTATCAAGAAAAGGATATTGAATCCGCCTCGCGGATTGGAGTGCGGGGCGACACGCCCAGAGATATAGTCGTCAAATTTGCAAATTTAAAAGATAAAAAGTCATGTCTTCAAAATTCACATTTGCTCGAAGGAACGCCATATGGAGTCAAAGACGATCTTTAGTACCATTTATTTCTTTCGCTTTTTGTAATTTATAATAAATTCTATTAAATTGAATAACGAGTATTTATTTTTATGTTGTATACAGGGACTTTATTAGAGTCGTTTCATAAGCAGAAATATAAAACATACGGGAGGAAGATTGTTCGCGAACCGATATTCAATTTGATCGGTTCGCGAATCCAACTCACGTTTTGCCAAAAGTAGAGGATTCGCGAACCGTTAAACAATTTTTTTTCTTTAAATATTTCGCGAAACTTCACTCTCCATGTTTCATCACAAGAACGATCAGAATGGTCAATAACACCAGATGACTCGTTATAGCCTATAACTTATAGCCTATAAGTTATAGGGCTACTAAATTGGGTTTTAAAAATAGCCCTATAACGAATTTTGAGCCCTATAACAGGTTAGGCCTACGCGAAAGCGTGGGTTAAAGCTGGAAAAACTGATTTTTAGACTAGCCCTATAACGGAAAAAGCCCTATAACAGATTCGAGAAAAAGACAAAAAAATGAAGCCCTAACGGAATTTAGCCCTATAATCGATCAAGCTTAGGCGGAATTGGCAAAATTTCGGTTTCTCAAAAAGTAGCCCTATAACGAGTAGCCCTATAATGAGTCATCTGGTATAGTGAACTTTTATCTTTGCTCAGAAGATTACTCTTCAAAGTTAATCGATCTTTTTTGAAGAAAAAAAAAATCATTTGTACCTAACGTTCGAACACATTCTTTCAAAAACGGCACCGCGGAATACGGTTGTCTCTAGAAACTACAGTGCCGACACAGTCTGGCGACGAGACTCTGGTCTGATACGCCTTCTCGGAAAAAAAGTGTCGAACTTAAAATGGCTCAAAATAGCATATATGTGTAGAAATATATGTGTATTAGCAAATAAGTCGTGACACCATTTATTTAAAAATTAACACAAAATTCCATGTCAATCTAAGGCGTAACTATATTTACTGATAAGTCGCTTTTTCGCGTTCTCGATTGATTCCACCCATCAAAATAAACACTCCATTTGGAACAGGAAATCAAAGAACAAAAAAGATCTGAAATGCCAAATACATGTTCAGGGGTCTATGAACAAACCATTCGCACGTTTTTTCCCAGCGGTTGGATCAATATGTAACTGATCAAACCCTTTGCGTCGTGCTCGCGGACACATTTATAATAAATTCAGAGGCGCGCAAGAGTCTCTGTTTTCGATCTTGGTGTAGTAGTTTAACTATTAAATAGTTTTGACAGTCCCCTACAAAAAACTATGATCAAAATAAAAACGTTGCTCGGTCTATTTTATTAACACAAAAACCGATTATTGAAGAATACTCCACAAAAATGTTGAACTTCTGGTTTCAAGCAAACGTATAAATTTCCGGTACATCTCCACATTTTTTGAAAATTTTCCGAGATTCTTGAGAAATTACCCAAAAATTGATGGGCTATTTCGTCTAAATTTGTGAGGATTTTTGCATTTATAACTTGGAGCTTTCTTATTTACCCTTAAAACATTTTTTATAGTGGGAATTTCCAAACTTTTCTGATAATTAATTCGCGAGTTCATGATCCCACCGTCACGAGTTAACCGCCATAAACCGCCAATGTAGTCTGAATGTGAAGATTATTCTGAGCTCATTTTTCAGTTAACGAGGAAATTAACTCATCATAGAGGAAGGGGGACAAAATGGCGACACAGTGATTCGCGAGTGAAACGGACCTTGTCGTTGTTATTATTCACCGCTGAGCAATTTTCGCCTCTTTTTTTTCGTGAATTTAATGACGCCAGGCGACCTCGAAGACGCAAAAGAAGAAGAAAGCGAAAGAGGAAAAAACGCGCCATGAGCACAAAACATTAAAAAAAAAATCACAAAAAATATAAAAATATAAAAAAAGTAATCAGCTCAACGCACGGATCAAAATAAAAACCGCTTGAGTTCTAGGTTTTCTGCATTTTTTTGAAAGAACGAGAGAATTTAACAAATTAGAGAGATAAAACAACGAATGAAATGGAAAAGCCGATTGAGGCGATTATCCAAGATTTGGATGATGAAAAATCGTACTCAACGAACCTTAACTCGTTAGAGGCGGCGAATTATCTAAATAAGGAGCTTCTTCAGCAAATTGATTCTTTGAGGAATGATAATGAACAGGTTTGATTTTCATTTAATTTCGGTTTATGGTACACAGGGGTACTGAGGAAGAAACTACGCATTTTTAATTGCACATAAAACTCATATCATATGTGCTGTTCGATTGTTTTTTAGAGTTTTTTTTCACGCAAATTAGTTAACTCCCAGCGGGAATTTTTTGCAAATTTGCAAGAATCGCGCTGAAATGCCCAAATTTAAAAGAAAACGATAATATATCAAAAAAGCTGATAGAATGGTCTCACCAAATTTGCCGAAAGAAAATTTGAAAAATGAATCGGGGGTGAATTGTTTTTGAAAAATTACACAATCGGGCTTTTGTCGTAGGTGGTCAATTTTTTGAAATTTTTGAAATTATTAAGAAATCGTATTTGTGTAACAAATATGAAAGGTGGACAAAAGTTTCAAAAAATTTGTGATGTAGTTGCCCTCAGAGTTAACTCCTGTTTCCTGATAGAATATTACGAAAATTTCATTATGTAGATCGCAATAAATCTCATGATTACGAAATTTACAGCAGTCATTTTTATTACATTTGTGCTAAAAATTACGCTGAAATTTTAAGAGTTATTTTTTTCTTCTCAGAAAACTTGTGATATAAGTAATTATGTACCCGAATGATTTATTTCTGGTAAGTCGAGAGTTTATTAGAGTAGCTAATGATTCATGGGACATGTCCGGCCCGGGCAATTGTTTGAAAATTAAAAATCGACAAAAAGTTTAGGTTATATGAAAAGTTTGTTCCCAATGAATCTAGGAACATGTTTATAAGGCGACACTTCGTGTCTAATAAATTACATGCATATAAACTACAGCAGTTGCGCTTTTAAGAGCCCATATATGACAAAAAAAAATCTGCAAGATAACGGAACGAACGGGCAAAACTGCAAGATAAAGGGTGATAACAGCGCAGGGGCTGTATTGTAAGTCTAGAAATTAAGAAGAGGAATTATTCCTCAGGAATAGAGGCCCTATTTTGGCCCAGAAAGCGTCCGATAAAAGTGCAATCGTCCAAAAAAGGAGCCTCCGAAAAAAGGAGTAAGGACTGTAATGGTTATGCCAAAAAACATGACCACACCGGAAGTGAATTCGATGATTATAGATTATTGCCAAGAAAGTACAAAAGTGACTGCGCAAAGCATCGTCATGTAATTGTGCAAAAACGGATCTAACGGGTTCATAAATGGGAAATTGAGTACACAATAATTGAGTTAGAAGATAATAAATCACTGCTGAGCGTTGCCCATTTTACTTGCCTTTATGTGAAAAAATCAACGTAAAATACCACATACCGTGTGTGGACAAAATAGTTGAAAATGCAGTTTTCGTTTGCAAAAAGTATACACCCGTGCGCTGTTATGTTGTCACCCATTATCTTACAGTTTTTTCCGTTAGTTACGTTACCTTTAATATCTTTATGCATGGTTTATCAGAAAGACGCCTACGCACAGCGTTGTTATCTTGCAACCAGGATCCTGCATAATGTAATTTGAAAAAACTTCTTTTTATCGTTTAATTTAAGCAAAGAACAGAATTATGGAAACAACTTCAACATGTATCGTAACGTTTAGATATATCGCAGTGATTTTCAAAGGCGAAAAAATAAATAATGTTACCACTTTTTGGTAACGTTGCTTGACAGCGCGTCTGAGG
>SCLG01000025.1:170289-181298 GCA_004367875.1 Oikopleura albicans
CATCATCTATAAAATAATCGAAGATAATTTATGACTCGCAATTTTAAAAGGTCTTTAAACTTCAATACATGTCATTTGAAGGCATGGGTCATTTACAAGGTGAAACGAAATTGTGAAAATAATGAAACAAAAATAAATTTGGCCAAAATTCAATCCTATAAAATCAGCGAAAAACACAAAAAAATGTTTTCTTGAAATTTTCGCGTAAAATCTTTGCTTGTTTCCAGAAAAAAATTCTTAGGGAAACCGTGCTCCCGTTTGTACCGGTTGAGTTTCATGAAAATCGGCCGAGCATTTCTAGTATTCCGTGTCGGCGTATTTTAAGATGATAATAAAAACCAATTTTCCCCTTTTTATTTGGAACTGGGTGCCTTTCTCCCCTCTATAAATGCGGCATCTTTGGTCTTTATATCATCTTAAAATATGCCCACACGGAATACTAGAGACGCTCGGCCGATTTTCATGAGGCTCAACCGGTAGGTATACATATTGTAAATATCTAAAGCGAAATATTTCAGACAAAAGCGCGAAGAGCAAGTTAACGCTTCTAGCATGCCACCATCTCCACAAGTTAACAGTCATTCTACGTCTACAGTGGCGCCTTCAATAGTCGACTTTGATCAAGAATGGTTCGATGATTTCTAGAAAAAAATTGAAATCAAAAATGCACAGAAAATCTTGTAAAGAAAATCCTCTGAATATATTTTTACCTCCAACTAACTAAAGACAGTTCGAATGAACCCCAAAACTGCTGCTCATTTAAATAAAAGGGGAAGTCATTTTTATATTATCGTTTTATTTCATTCTGCAAAATTTAATTAAAATATAATTTGAAATTCACAGAAGGACCTTTTGAATGGATATTTTGGGTCAAGATGAATTTGCCACACTGCTACTGGTACAATGTGTAGTACACACTGGGTACCAGTGTTCGAAATATCGACCATCCAGGACAAATATTTGTACAACGCGTACAGTATACGCCCTACACACTGTACTACATAGTAGCAGTGTTGGAAGCGTTGTGCGTTGGGAAAAATAAGCATTGGTAAACTTTTTCATCATTTTGGGATTTCCATCAATTAGGGATTTTTTTCTGCTGAGTTTTGTGATACAACGCACTGTTGCGTTGTGGGGCGTTGCGTTGTGGGCGCACCAACTGTAACTGCGCAGGGGTGTATTTTATTTGGTTGAATCCGCGTGGATGCATATGGTAGATAGAGGTTCAGATTGAGGTGCAGTTTCAGATGGCATCCGTCTAGGTATGTGCGTAATAAATACGATTAAGCTGATTACAAATACAATTACCAACAGTCCAACAACTATGAAAATCTAAAATATATACAGTATTTTTCAAGATTCGATCATTGTTGATGTTTAAATCCTATGTAGGACCGCCACCTGGGACCACACCTACGAGAAATACATGCCTAAACGTTCCCAAATCAATAATGAAATTTCTTTTTTTTTTCAATCTATTTTATTTATTCTAATGGCCAGGAAATTATGGTGATTTGATGATTTTTGAACAATTTTAATTTTCAACCGCGTGGTTAACCACGTGCACCACTCAGCATCAGTTAGCTTTTAATACGGTTAGATCCAGTTTTATTCTGTAATTTCAAAAATCAATTTTTAACTTTTTTACAGTGGACACTTCTATTAAACGTTCACCATCGGATACGATGTAGTTGGTTACTACATCTCAAAATTAAGCAATTTGAAGTACTAAAACCGGGTCAAAATCTCAGGTGGCTGTCCTACCTATATGACATAACTAATATCACATAATGTAAGCCCATCTATCCTTGATTTATTGGAAAACTGGTATGAAAAATCATCAGGTGATAGGTGTAAATCTAAATCGAAATTCAAGGTTTTCCGGTGTTTCGCCTTTTCCCAGGTTAATTTGTCATTTCCAAAAAAACATGCGTTTTTAGGACACTAAATGTATTTAGTGCCTCAGAGGCACTGCCTCTTCCCTATGTAAAAAACGAGTTCATAAGGCGTTCAGAAAAATCTGTCTTTTAAAAAGTTAAAGTTCGACGAGATCACATGTTTCTAGGCTTCTTTGTTTTTTAAATATGAGTGTACAGTAATGTAACTCGTAAACTTACCACAATTTGTACGTCCAAGCAACAGTTAGTTGCTCCGGTTTTCAACGTCGTTGGCAAAAACAAACTATAGTCTTCGACTATATAGTCTTCGTGATCCGTAAGATTAGATTCCGTGTGATTAGTGCCCAATGTAAGTAGGATTGGGTCGATCTCCATTATTTGCAATAAATAAAATAAATGATGAATTTAGAAATATAAAAAAATACGTCTATAATTTTCCTAAAGTTAATTTTCGATTATGGGCTATATAATATTGCCTATATCGTTTCCCTACACATTTATCGCTTGACTGCGCTATCAGTTAAATCAGATACGATCTTAGCGGATTAGTTTTATGTAATGTAAAATTCACCAATTCATGAATTTCAGCAATCTAACACATAAATTTGGACAAATAATATACTTAGACATACTGAAATTAGTGGACCCATATTGTATGCCCCATAAAGCTGTATCCTATCAATGATATACTACACCCTATGCGCTGTTATCTGGCGGGAATTATGACTCGTTCCCTTATCTGGCGAGAATTCTGTCTCGTTCCCTTATCTGGCGGGAATTTTGGCTTGTTCACTTATCTGGCGGAAATTCTCGCTCGTTCCCTTATCTGGCGGGAATTCGCGCTCGTTCCCTTATCTCGCGGGAATTCTGGCTCGTTACCTTATCGGGCGGGAATTATGACTCGTTCCCTTATCTGGCGGGAATTCTGGCTCGTTCCCTTATCTGGCGGGAATTCTGGCTTGTTCCCTTATCTGGCGGACATTCTCGCTCGTTCCCTTATCTGGCGGGAATTCTGGCTCGTTCCCTTGTCTGGCGGAAATTCTCGCTCGTTTCCTGAACTGGCGGGAATTCTCGCTCGTTCCCTTATCTGGCGGGAATTTTGAGCAATAATTTTCCAAAAACCCCTATCTGTACCCCTATCTGTATATTTTAAGCAAGGCGCAATTATCTGCCCATTATTACGAAACAAAGTGCTTTTTGCGATACAATGTCGGCCAGATAATTACGCAGGAAGTGTATTAAAATACAAATTGGTGTTATCAGCAGATCTAGATTGTTATGGTATACTGCGTATTCTATTGGTGAAACGTGAAATATTTTAGTTAATTTTTATGATGAGTGATGTTCAAACTGATCAAAACGAATGTTATTCTGAATGTAAGTCATCTATACGACTTGTAAGTTCTACTTTGTCCACGATTTTTGACATATTGAAAAATTCATATACTTCAGTTGATATAACATAGGATTAGGTAAACATGCGTCGTTAACATACGTTTATAAAGCTATCTTCATACCCTCTTGATATCAAACATACACTACTGTACGCTTTTATAATAAAACAACTTATAATAAACAATTTGTTGACTCAGTAAGACACGTTGTTTATTTCCTTAACTCGCAGGGAGAAGTGTGTGCATATATGCACACGACTTGGTTTTTCGTCGATTTAAGGCATAAGGTGGCCCTGTAGGGCAGAATTAGTATTGCTGACCCCCTCAACTTTTCGAGAAAATTCCATCGGCGGTATTTTTTGCGTAGGTTGAATATTTCAAACGACTCTCTAGGGAGCCCTGGTGGCCCAAATCAATTTCTTAATACTCAGATCGACGTAGTTTATCGGCTCCACAACTTGGCTTTACCAGTTTTATCAGAATTATTGCGAATTTTTAAGTGTGCACACAATTTCCCCCTACGGGTTATCACAAAGTCCTTTCCCCTGAGAGCTAAAAAAACTTTCACGTGAAATCCGTGATAAAAATTTAACCACACACAAAACTCTTGAATAAAGTTTAAACTGCGAAATTTTATGTCTTCTACACCCAAGTTAGTTTATGTACAGTAAAGTACCAAGTTCAAGTACAAGTTCTTTGTATTTTCTGTATAAGTTATTTTCTTTGTTTATCAAAAATGGGTTTCTGTAGTGGCAAATGTGATTTTAGTCTCAAAAAAAAATCTCTGCCGTTTTCGTGATGAGAGCTCTTATAACTTAAACAACCCAAAACCAAATCCAAACCGTAAAATTAATAGAATTTCTGAACCAACCAGTAAAAACGCTGGCCCAATCAAATGGACGCACAATTTTTTTTTGTTTTATCTTTGCCAACGGAGTTTCATATAAATATGTCAAATAATCATTGTCGCCATTTTCTTGCACTTCCGCGTATATTTATAGAGTACAAGTGAAAGACTGTATAAACATACTGTAGATTACGTTAATTGATAAAATGATAATTGACAGGTTGACTTGGAACATTACTGTTAGGATTTTTAAAGTTGACTTAGATTTATGTAATACACCAGATGTACCTTTATATTTTGTACCTTTATCTTGGTAATTTGAGCCTATTTTCCATTATCTTGGTTCATTTTGGCGAAAGTTTTCCACCTACGTATTTTCCATTATCTTGGGGTTTTATAAACAAAAACACGTATTACGCAATACTTTCGACTCGAAAGTTTCGAGTTACGTAACCCCTATTTTCCATTATCTTGGGGTTTTATAAACAAAACAACACGTATTTCGCAATACTTTCGAGTTCCGTAACCCCTATTTTCCATTATCTTGGATTCGCCTACGCAATTTCAACCATACGCCCCCACAATGTACCGTTATCTTGGTAACATGACCCTATTTTCCGTTATCTTGGTTCAATTTAGCCTCAAACTTTCCCAAGATAAAGGTAAATCTGGTGTATTTGATAGAAAAACTTTCGTGGTTTTTCGATTAAATCGAAAGTGACCAACCACGTTAATACCAGGGCTCGGCACGATTGGCATTTGGCACATGACATTTGACACATGGCTTGAGGGCAAAAAGTCAAGCTAAGCCACGCCAATTTTTCAGAAGGTCAGAAAGCCAAGCCAATGTTTTGAAAGGCGAAAAAAGCCAAGCCAAGACTTTCTGCCAAGTCAAAAATTTTCTAGGGAGGAAATGTGCCAAACCAAGCCAATGAAAATGACTGGCTATGCCGAGCCCTTGTCAAGTCCTTGTTAGCAGCGCATCACTGTTAACTTTTCTTTGAGTTTCTATTTTCTGTCGAAAATTAATGTTTAAAACGTCGTTAAATAAACGTACTTTGTTCTCGAACATAAAGTCAATTTTCTAAGTCTGGTTTTGAAAAAAAAGTGGTTGCAGCCAAATTTCTCTTGAATTTTCGAGATTCACTCTGAATTTTGTTGGACCAATCAGAACACGCCCGTCCCATCGCTGCCTTTTAAATGCACAATTTAATTGCAATACACGGAAAATAATTTAGATTAATTATGATTAGCTTTTGTTTTTAAAGTTCATTTACCCAAGCGGTATAACCTCCAGTTCAAACAAAGTTGCGGAACAAGACTCTTAGAGTATTTCAGGTAAAAATACTCGATTTAGAACTTTAGCAACATTTTTATCACTAGTTGGAACCCTAAAACTTATGTGATTTTAAAGTTCTAAATTTGGCGAAAGCAAGTGTACCCCTTCAAGTTGAAGGCTTCAACTCGTTGAAAATTGACAAAATACTTAACACAAACAAAATTTAGGTGGAACCCATCTCGTAAATATTTACCCATGTGATATGGGCCATATCTTAACACTTTCACTCATATCGTAACAATCTCACATCTTGAAAACTATTAATATGTGGATGATTATTTATAGTAGTTTGTGGTATTTTGCGGTTCACCGATAAACAACTTTATTATTTATTTTATATTAACCCTTGTGCTCTCATCATGTAAAAATACTTTTATAAGTGACTAATAAGTCAAAAAAGTTTTATGCAGTTAACAATCAAGTATTATTTTTGGTGTGAAATATACTTAACCCTAGACCAGACAGTGCTATCGAATACGATAACATCGCCCTTTTTTGGCGATTAACTCAAAACGGCGACGAGATAGCTTGGTACTGATTTTTCATACTTTATTCAGAATTTAATTTTCTTTGTGTTTAAATTTAGAAAAAAATATCAGAGAGCGTCANTGCTTTTTGCGATACAATGTCGGCCAGATAATTACGCAGGAAGTGTATTAAAATACAAATTGGTGTTATCAGCAGATCTAGATTGTTATGGTATACTGCGTATTCTATTGGTGAAACGTGAAATATTTTAGTTAATTTTTATGATGAGTGATGTTCAAACTGAACAAAACGAATGTTATTCTGAATGTAAGTCATCTATACTACTTGTAAGTTCTACTTTGTCCACGATTTTTGACATATTGAAAAATTCAAATACTTCAGTTGATATAACATAGGATTAGGTAAACATGCGTCGTTAACATACGTCTATAAAGCTATCTTCATACCCTCTTGATATCAAACATACACTACTGTACGCTTTTATAATAAAATAATTTTCAATAAACAATTTGTTGACTCAGTAAGACATGTTATTTATTTCTTTAAAAAAACTTTCACGTGAAATCGGTGATAAAAATTAAACCACTAATGCTCGGAATTTATTAGCCTTTCAAATTATAACAGAGATGTAAAAGTTCTGTTCTAATTTTCAGAAGAACGGAACAGAACAGAACGAACCGTTCAAAAGTGTGATGGTTCTAAATTTCGGCGTTCTGCAGAGTTACTTGCTCTGATTCATACTTCTGATTCATTGGTTTTCAAACCGATATCTGCTTCGGTTCTTTTGGTCCCTATTAAGACCTTTTTTGCCAAAACGGTCCTATAATTATTTTGTCAAATTATAAAACTTGAAAGTTCGTAAAAATGTGGACAAATAAAATATCCAGAATCTCTATGGCGAGCTCTAGAATTTTTTGAATGTGAAAAGAAAAATGTTGGACCGTCAAAATATTCTAGAGCTCACTACAGACATTTTGGGAATTTTATTTTTTCACCTTTTTTATTAACTTTTCAAGTTCTATAATTTGGCAAAATTAGTTTTCAGTTAAATGGCCCCTATTGGTGCAAAATAATTAGAGGACCGTTTTGGCGGAAAATAGCTTAATGGGGACCAAAGGAACCGAGCTCTTCTATATTCGTTTTTATCAGTTTTCCGAAAAATCCCATAAGTAACAAAAGGCGAATGCTTGACTACCACGCGAATATAAATTTTATGAAGCCCGCAACGTTTTAAAAGCGTACACAGTAGACCCATAGTAACCCCCTGAATATTTTATAAATTCTTAAAAAAACGTACGTCGTTTTTCAATAGAATCGAAATAGTAGTCCCAAACATAAATATCTTCACAGTTATTAAACAAAATTGCGTACGTTTATAAATATAATTAAACACGATAGTTCAATAATATAATTTGAACGTAACCACTTAACCCTTCAGGTCATTTTCTATCAAAAAAAATTTAGTTGTTCGTAAGTCTTATAGGTAAGACATCGTATAATTACTTCGTATTTTACGTACAGTCCTTACTCCTTTTTGGGACGATTGCTCCTATTTGAGATGCGTTTTCGGCCAAAATGGGGCCATTATAATATAAAAATGATCCTTTTTGTGACGTTGCTCCTTTTTCGGACGCTATTTTCGAAAAGGTCCCAAAAAGGAGTAAGGACTGTATTTATTTTATATTTTATTTGTTAACTTAAAGTATTTGCTCAAGAATAGGTAGACTCAAAGAGTTTGAGAACTTTTTAGTATTACAAATATAATTTATGATTTTTAATGCAAAATCATAATCTGTATAGTTTTACAAAACTCTTGAATAAAGTTTAAACAGCGGAATTTTATGTCTTCTACACCCAAGTAAGTTTATGTACAGTGAAGTACTAAGTTCAAGTACAAGTTCTTTGTATTTTCTGTATAAGTTATTTTCTTTGTTTATCAAAAATGGTCTTCTGTAGTGGCAAATGTGATTTTAGTGTCAAAAACATTTTGTTCGTTTTCGTGATGAGAGCTCTCGTAAATTAAACAACCCAAAACCAAATCCAAACCGTAAAATTAATAGAATTTCGAAACCAACCAGTAAAAACGCTGGCCCAATCAAATGGACGCATAGTTTTTGTTTTATCTTTGCCAACGGAGTTTCATATAAATATGTTAAATAATCATTGTCGCCATTTTCTTGCACTTCCGCGTATATTTATAGAGTACAAGTGAAAGACTGTATAAACATACTGTAGATTACGTTAATTGATAAAATGATAATTGACAGGTTGACTTGGAACATTACTGTTAGGATTTTTAAAGTTGACTTAGATTTATGTAATATTTGATAGAAAAACTTTCGTGGTTTTTCGATTAAATCGAAAGTGACCAACCACCTTAATACCAGGGCTCGGCACAATTGGGATTTGACATTTGACACATGACATTTGACACATGACATTTGACACGTGACATTTGACACATGACATTTGACACATGACATTTGACACATGACATTTGACACATGACATTTGACACATGACATTTGACACATGGATTGAGGGTCAAAAAGTCAGGCTAAGCCACGCCAATTTTTTAGAAGGTCAGAAAGCCAAGCCAAGACTTGACTGCAAAGTCAAAAATTTTTCTAGAGAGGAAATTTGCCCAGCCAAGCCAATAAAAATGCCTGGCTATGCCGAGCCCTTGTCAAGTCCTTGTCAGCAGCGCATCACTGTTAAGTTTTCGTTGAGTTTCTATTTTCTGTCGAAAATTGATGTTTAAAACAACGTTGTTAAAAAACGCACTTTGTTCTCGAACATAAAGTCAATTTTCTGAGTCAGCTTTTGAAAAAAAAGTGGTTGCAGCCAAATTTCTCTTGAATTTTCGAGATTTACTCTGAATTAAGTTGGACCAATCAGAACACGCCCATCCCATCGCTGTCTTTTAATGCACAGTACACGGAAAATAATTTAGATTAATTATGATTATGTTTTACTTTAAAAGTTTATTTCTCCAAGCGGTATAACCTGCAGTTCAAACAAAGTTGAGGAACTGGACTTTTAGAGTAATCGAGGTAAAATACTTTTTCCTCAAGTGAGCGAAAACTTAGGACTTTAGCAACATTTTTATCACTAGTTGGAACCCAAAAACTTATGTGATTTTAAAGTTCTAAAGTTGGCTAAAGTAAGTGTACCGGGTACACTGTACCCCTTCAACTCGATAAAAATTTACAAAATATTTAACGCTAACAAAAAGTTGGGTTTGAAACAATCAAGTATTATTTTCGGTGTGAAATATACTAAAGACTATTTGTGAAAAGGAAATGTTAAAAAAATCCGATTTGACGCAATTTTAAGTTTATCTCAGTTAACTTTATCGCAATATGAAACTGAAATATTATAATGGCTGAATTTAAAATATTAAAGTTTTTTAAAGCAATAATTCGTTTAGGTTAATGCTGGCAATGGTATCGAAGCTTGTTTATTCGAAGATAGCTGTTAGACCTAGTCAGAGTTTAAGCCTTAAAGAAGAAACACCTTGAAACTTCAAATATTTACATAACGTTACGACTAATCATTTGTGACCAAAATCAGATTAATAAAAATTTTGTTCACAAATTACGCAATGACAGGTCGAAAACTTCAGTCTGTTGGAAGACTTCAAAACTGGATTGTGGAAATTCCATTATGGTTATTCATATTTTATCAAGGTTTTTCAGTTACGTGTTACAGTCCTTACTCATTTATCGGACGTTTTCGGGTCTCAAAAATAGAAAAAAAAGAAATATGGATGACGCGAAAAAATGCCTTGCATTTTGCCAAGCACCCTAACCGCCTGGCAGTATCAAGATAAGCGGGTATCACAGAATTACTTTCATGTAAATCACGTAATTTCACATCAATACTCTTGAGACATGCGATCTTAAGGGTATAAAACGGTATTAGCGCACCAATAAGACCGCCATTGAACTGGTAAAAAAGGACAATTGGAAACACAATGTTAAAATATTTAACCTTTTATTGAGTTTGTATGAGTACTCGGGCTGCGCATTTTCGTTAATAAATGAATTCATAAGTTATCAATGATAACAGACGTTTAAATACTAATTTACCATCATTTCCTTTTGAATGTTTCAGATTCGTACTAATTATAAGATTCAATAATGTTCAAAAATGCAATATACTCATTCAAATCCAAAAAAATCACGGCCAATAAGAGAGCCCGGCCCATAAGGGATCCGGTACTGTACTAAGGTATAACACCCGTCTTTTCCGAACGGTTAATACTGTCTTATATTGTTTCAAATTCCTAGTATGAAAAGTATTCTGAAATTATACTGTATAATTTATGCATACAAGAAAAGTGAAAAATGTTAGATAACACGAGGACTCGGGTCATCCGTTTTTGATAATTAGCCTTTTTATGCGCAAAATAAGAATGGTCAGAATGTATTGATATTCTAATATATACAGAAGCACATTTCGCCAACTAACCACAATCTTTAAGGACAAGACCTACCATGTTTTACTACTAGAAACTGGTAAATATAAAAAAACAAATATTCGGCCTCTCTAAAATTTCCATAAACTACTTTATTTCAATAAAATTCTTATTTTTCGGTTTTGTTTTAACCTTCAAACACATATGACGGAGGTTTCTCCGTCCGGGCATGAAAAGCACATTTTTATGGTGTTTCATTCTATCAAATATAACAGCAGTGCAAACTAACATAGATTAATCGATTACAAAGTCGGAAAACAGATAAAAATAAAAAAATGTTTCCGTAAAGATTATTAATTAGTCATTTATTGGAGCTAGGAAACCTCAAAATACAGGTTATTTGCAATTAATAGTTTTCAGGCACACTTTTTTTTCTGTCATATTTTTCCAAATTTTTTAATTAGTTAACGGCCCACTAGCCTGTGAAAAATGAACCCCGTAAGTCATCCGGTTAACCATTTGTGAATTTGTGGTTTTGTGGTCAAATCGACCAAAAAGTGTCCAAGAGTGGTCGGAGAGCTTTCGAGAGTATGCTCATTCGATTCAAGACCATCGAATTGCT
>SCLG01000025.1:185829-198563 GCA_004367875.1 Oikopleura albicans
CATAAATCCACCATAAATCCACCATAAATCCACCATCCGTGATACTTGATGTTTATTTTGTATTAAAATTAAAAAAAAAAAAGCATTATTTGGGAGAACAACTCCTCCTCCTGGCGCCCCTCAGGCCATAACTTCTCATTATAATAACATTTTTGGTATCTTACACTAGCATTCATAAAATTTCTTGATTCAAATAAGTGCAAGAAAATATTATGTGCAAAAATGCAGTTACGTGTTTATTCTAAATGTTTATTCTAAAGAAAACTTAGAATGCTGAAATTGCCGCAAAAATTGTACAGCATTATGCAGCCTGTGGTTTTTTTATGAGAAAAATCGCAACTTGCACCAGCATATCAGAATTACATACTAGTAAGTTCTTAGTCTCTCTTTTTTCAACTTTATGATTGATTTGCTATACTGTACCATGAGTTATTTTTTTATCTGGCTAATTTTCTCGCGCGAGAACCGTAGGTTTATAGAGCCAATCAGCGGCGGCAAATTTAAACTAGCGTCCAATAAGCGCGCCAATTTGAAAGTAAGTTTAACGTATCAGGATTTCAGCCAGATATAAAAATAACTCATTGTATAGTCGATAACCACTTGCGCCGTTATCTGGGGAAATTATTTAAAAAAGGGGCAACATAGCTGCGTAGGGCGTAAGGCCGTGGACGTTAAATTGTCTAACGACATATCAGTGACATATCGGTGAAAGATATGAAATGTTACATTTCGACAAGCTAACTGCTGGCAATATAANCATGCAAGTGGTATAGTTTGGGAAAATTACTTGAAATAAGGTTTTCGACAACGTATTACGTACAGTCCTTACTCCTTTTGGGACGTTTTCGGCAATTCTCGACAATAGCGTTCAAAAAAGGAACATCGTCATAAAAAGGATGATTTTTCGATTAGAATGGCCTCATTTTGGCCAAAAAGCGTCCCAAAAAGAGCTGTATTGCTTAAAGCAATAGCTCACAGGATATATCCCGAATAAAAAAGTAGAATTTTTATAGAAAATATCCTTACTTAACCCAGTCAACAGCGTATGATTATGTTTATCTTTTGTAGTTTATGTCTACGCTAAAACAAAAAAGATAAAGCATTATACTTGCTAATTGTCCCTGTACAACATTCATTTTAGTTGTAAAATAATTTAAACAATTTTGGCTAGTATTTTCTTACTTTAGATGAACTTTAAATGAAGGTCATAAAATGATCATGCGTCCCATTTCCCGATACACTCAAGGTCACTTTGGCCAGAATCAAAATTACAGTCACAACTACATTTTAGCGGGATTGTGAGTAACTGTTTATTGGAATTTTCGTGACCGTCATGATTTCTGTGATTGACTTTTGGCCAAGATTACACGTTTTCTTCGATTCCTGGTTTAGCGACCTATGCAATATCCGTTTGCGGTCGATAGCGCTGATGTAGGAGAGCGAACAAAAAAACATGATTTTAAGGTTATTTGCGGTTAACTTCTAACCGGTTGGTAGCGCACAATTTTAATGATCACCATTGGTTGCGCCGTGATCGATTACCACTCGTATCCAAAAGCAGTAAATTTGAGGTACTTATAAATTCAGCTCAAAATCCAAAGCGGCCAACCTAGGCATAAGTTAAGGGGTAAATGTGAATATTAGTTATAGATAAGTTTTACTATAAATTCCAAACGTGAAAATATATTTTTGAAGTAATTTAGACAAGATGTTTAACATTTTGTGGAAGAATGAAAGTTTTCGGATGAAAAGGCTGAAGTAAAAATGATTAGAAATCCTGAAAATTATGTTTGCAAATTGTTTCCTGGTCAACACTCTTTAGTGATGTAAAATAATTTAACATAACGGTTTAATTTAAACAAGTTTTGAGAGTATATTAGGGAACGAAAAATAAACCATAACCACAAAATTTTTTCGAAAAAAAGTAATTTGGCCATACCGTATGAGTAATCCATAAGATAATAACAAGCAATCAATTCAGCGTAATTAATTTCAAATTATTTTGAGAAATTCAATGAGAATCTAAGTGGTTCCTTTTCAGCACGGAATTATCTTAAAACATATTTTTATAATCACTTTTAGGTAACTTGATAATCATTTTAAGGGTCCTAAGGGTACCAAATGACATATGATTCGTAGGGGGACAAATTTACACAAACGCCCTTAGGGCCATGTTAAGTGCAGAAAAATATCAGTTCCGCGATTTTCGGTTAAGACCGGTTTACTGGCCGATTTAGTGCGTTTTGTGCAAATTTGCACACTTATTCCCCTGGGAGTTAACTAATTGGATCAACTGTTGACCAATAATCATGCAACTTTTTCTCAATACAGTCCTTGTTTGCAACACGGACGATTTTGATTCTCAAAAATAGCTTCCGTATGGGGGTGAATTGTCATAAAATGTCCATTTTTGACTGTTTTGGGAACAATTTTTTCACAAAAAGCGTCCGTATTGAGAGTAAGGACTAGTATGTCCATTCAATGGTGAAAAATACTGTCTACACTCCCTGTGCACTTATCTTGCCAAAAGCCTGATGGTGCACTTATCTTGCCAATTTTTTCCAAAAATATTTTCCATCACATGCGCCTACGCACTGTGCATTTATCTTGCCAAAAATTACTAATAGCCCATAAATAGCTTTAGGAAATATAAAATGGTGTAGTTTTCACACAATAAATTCTCAATATCTCTTTGTTTAGTTCTTTTTGGACATATGATAAGAAAACTTTTTTTTTTCTTTTCACCATTTAATCCACAAATTTTTCAACAAGTATACATGAAATTTATTTTTTAGAATTTTTTAACCTTATACAATTACACTGAAATCTGAAACATTCTAGAGCTCCGAAATATTCGAGATCGTGCATTTATTTTGCCAAATCTTGAAAATCCATGATTTCCAACTAATCCGCCTACGCCTTGTGCGTTTATCTTGCCATTTGCACTTATCTTGCCAATTTTCGGGTCAACGAATGTGCAAGATAAGTGCACAGGGAGTGTATAACAAAATGTGGGCTGTTTAGTTTTTTAGTACGAAGTCAAGTTTATACGAATTACATAATTATATGCGCGCTGTTATTTTTTTTTTGGGGGGGGGGGCTGGATTGGTTATATTGAACGTTCGTCCCCCTTTTTTGTACTTTGGTTCTAAGCAACATTCGTTTTTTTTTTGTTAAATATTCGGCGCACCCTCAAGCGTAGCTACATAGCGCATACTCCTCCACAAAAGGGGGACGAGGGATTCACGCTAAAAACATTATTTGCTAAGCCAAAATAGTAACTCCTCATTAAAAAATTCTTTTGTTTTGACTTTTTTTTTTAAGAACTTNGAAGTAAAAATGATTAGAAATCCTGAAAATTATGTTTGCAAATTGTTTCCTGGTCAACATTCTTTAGTGGTGTAAAATAATTTAACATAACGGTTTAATTTAAACAAGTTTTGAGAGTATATTAGGGAACGAAAAATAAACCATAACCACAAAATTTTTCGAAAAAAAGTAATTTGACCGTACCGTAAGGGTAATCCATAAGATAATAACAAGCAATCAATTCAGCGTTATTAATTTTACTCCTAATTTTACTCCTAAGGGTACCAAATGATATATGATCCGTAGGGGGACAAATGTGAAAATTCACACAAACCGCCCTTAGGGCCATGTTAAGTGCAGAAAAATATCAGTTCCCCGATTTTCGGTTAAGACCGGTTTACTGGCATTTTTAGCTGATTTAGGGCGTTTTGTGCAAATTTTCACAATTGTTCCCCTGGGAGTTAACTAATTGGACCAACTTTTTCTAAATATAGTCCTTATTTGCAACACGGACGATTTTGATTCTCAAAAATAGCGTCCCTATTGGGGTAAATTGTTATAAAGTGTCCATTTTTGACTGTTTTGGGGACATTTTTTCACAAAAAGCGTCCGTATTGACAGTAAGGACTAGTAAGTGTATTCAATGGTTAAACAAACAGTCTATAACAAAATGTGGGCTGTTTAGTTTTTTAGTACGAAGTCCAGTTCATACGAATTACATAATTATATGCGTGCTGTTATTTTTTTTGGGAGGGGGGCTGGATTGGGTAAATTGAACGTTCGTCCCCCTTTTTTGTACTTTGGTTCTAAGCAGCGTTCTTTTTTTTTTTTGTTAAATATTCGGCGCACCCTCAAGCGTAGCTACATAGCGCATACTCCTCCACAAAAGGGGGACGAGGGATTCACGCTAAAAACATTATTTGCTAAGCCAAAATAGTAACTCCTCATTAAAAAATTCTTTTGTTTTGGCCTTTTTTTTAAGAACTTCTTTTTTTTCGTTTTTTTTGGTAAGCCTTTGAAAACGGAGAAGAGAAAGAGGAAAGGAATTTATGTAAGAGGATTACCTGAGCATTTAGGCGAATCACGTTTTGTGGAGTTGAACTTGCCAAGAGAACAAATCAACCGATTGACAAATCAACATTTAAAATCGAAAAACGCAGAAAAGAAACGGGGACAAATTCAATCGAACGGGTTTTCAAGGTAAACAGTTAAATCAAACTATAAACTAAGATATTGACCATATTAATTCAAAAGTAACCTGTTATGCAATAGTTTTTTTCAGAGGGGGTTATCACCTGTTTTCTGTTACACAAAAATCCTTACTTCCAAAGAAATAAATTCATTAATCATGGGACAGGTCGTAAAATTATCATTTAAAAGTTCAATTATCCATTTTGATATAAATTGTCCCAAGTTGACCCTTTATTATGGCCCATAATTTATGGGGTCTATGAGGCGCGCTAATCCATCATTACGGCCGCTCTTTTGAGAACCGAAAACGGCCGTAATGGGAGTAAGGATTTTAGACAAAATCGCAAATCACCCCACAAAAATTTCATCCCATTTTAATCCTATTTTCGAAAAATACCCGCTGTGCAGATAAAACAGTTTTTGCACATATAAAAAGCTTCAATGACTCGCGATTCCAAGAAACAAATCAAACGCTTTATTACAGTCCTTACTCCTTTTTTGGCCGATTGCTTCTTTTTGGAACGCTTTTTTTGGCCAAAATGGAGCCATTCTAATAGAAAAATGATCGTTTTTGTAACGATGCTCCTTTTTCGGACGCTTCGAGAATCGAAAATGTCCCAAAAAGGAGTAAGGACTGTATACAAAATATTCACTTTTTCGAAGTGAATTTTCAGGGCGATTTTTCTTGCGTAACAGCTATCGTGTTGATTTGATTTTTGACTTAAATATACGTATGGCAATTTAAAAGCTCTTCAAGGTGCCTTTTTTTGATATTTAGTCTTGTTAACCCCGAATCGCCGAAATTACACAGGATGTGTGTTACGGACTTTAAATGACTCCCATTTTTAAACGAGTTTGAAAAACCTTGATTCGATTTGACCAGGTAAATTAAGAGGCAAATTTTGATTTAGAAAACAAGCACATTTGAATTTTGGAAAAGTCGAACTTTCTGAATTGGGTTTGCAAGATGACCTATTTCACCACTTAAAAAAAGCAAAATTTCAATAAAACGTCTTCTACCGAGTTAACAAGGTAATTTTTTTTATATAAATCAGAACGACCAAAAATTGCTACGTTCAATACTTTAAATACAGAGCTTTTTATTTTGTTAAAAATGTAGAAGACGTTTAACTAAAATTTTTGGTGTTTTTTGAGAAAAAAAGTGAATCCACGTCGAACGAATCATCTGTTTTTGCTCATACCAAAAAAGCTTTGCATATTCAACAAGTTTGAGGTATTGAACGTAGGAATTTTTGGTTCTTCTTATGTATGTTAAAATTCACGTTTCCTTGTTAACTCGGTACTACCGAGTCGGTAGGACACGTTTTATTTAAATTTTTGGGTTTTTTGGCAAAAAAATGGTGAAGTAGGCCATTTTGCGAACTAAATTCAGACCCCTCTCATAGAGACCTTATGATTTTTTTACACGACAACATTATGTACAGTCCCTACCTAGTTAACGGGTACCTAGTTAACGGGTATTACCTAGTTAACGGGTACGATTTTCAGGATTTTTTTCCCAACTAGTTAACGGGTACAAATATTTTCACGGAAAAATGTCTAAAAAGCCTAGTTTTTTGTCCTTTCGAGGTGCTAGGAGTTAAAATTTTAGTGTGGTGTAATGTATTTTTGTAATCNTTATCTGGCCGGAATTCCCGCTCGTTCCTTTATCTGGCCGGAATTTAAAGGACAAATTTTCCGTGCTCTTATCAGGCCGTCTTTGGCCGAGAATTTTCCAGACAGTCCGCCTACGCCCTGCGCCGTTATTTGGCCATTATTACGTAACAAAATGTTTTTTCGACGAAAATGTCGGCCAGATAACGGCGCACCCGGTGTATTTAAATTTTTGCGTTTTTTGGCAAAAAATGGTGAAGTAAGCCATTTTCCGAACTCAATTCAGACCGCTCTCATAGAGACCTTATGATTTTTTACACGACAACATTATGGAACGTAGGGTTTGGTAGATCAACTTTTTGCACGTACTTTCCAAAAGCCCCGGGCCTTGCCTCATAACCATCACTTGGAAATTCCAACATGACAAAATAAATTATAACGAGTGTTGAGAGGTTAACCAATTATGTAACAACCGAATTTTTGAAGCGTTAATACTATTCTGTGAACAGCAACGTTTTTGTCGATTTTTTGTCGATACGATTTTAACTATTTAAAACCATTTACAACTATTTAAAATGAATACAGTATTAAGCAAACTTCAATTTGAAATAGTTTAGAATGGTTTAGTAAAGCTAAAATTGTATTGACAAAAATTGACAGAAGTGTTTTTGTTCACAAGATAATGCTTGTGTAATTTCAAATGGAATTTACGCCTCAAAAGTCCAATGGTACAATAATTGCTTAACCTCTCAACACTTGTTATGTTATACCGATACATTATTTGACTTTTAACCAATAAATTATCATTTTGTTGTACTACATTGGTTTTTTTATAATATACCAGACAATATTTAGCAAAAAAGATAATGTCAGATTATTTTTGCGATATCAAAATAGTGTTAAAATTTCCCTTAAAATGTTCTCGTAGTGAATACCAATTAAATATTATACTATTTTTCGTTTTATATTTGATAACTTTATGTTAATTTTAAATGTTTCATCATTTGTATTGACAAACACTACGAAAAGACATTTTAATTGTTATTGTGGAGAATATGTCACAGTATGTAGTCAAAAATTTTAGTACACAAATTGAAATTTCTAAATATTTTTATAATTCATGCATTTCGATGAAAAAAATGATATAAATATTATTAAACATTTAATCGGTACACTCCCCCCTCATGATAAGGGCCACTTTTGTCTCCCAAAAAAGTGGCCCTTATCACGAAAAAGTGGCCCTTATTATGAGAAAGCGGGTCAAGGTGGCCCTTATCGTGGGGGCCCTTATCATGAGGGGGAAGTGTACATCTGTCTGAAAACATTACAATGAAGTATGCGTAAAAGCAGACAGTCCAATCAAATTAGGGTTTTTAATTATTTTACATTTATGAAAGTTACATTTGCTAAAATTGAAACAAACTTATAAAAAATGTCAATTTGATCCATTAGAACATTTTCTAATGTGATTTGAGCATCGTTCAGAGAGATTTCGCATATAATCAGACTAAATATGAATTAGACTGCGGTAAATAATTTATTTTTTTAATAAATACGGATATTTGAAGCACTTTGTGACTGAATAAATTTGGTGAAGAGTAAAATATTTACATTTCAACCCCTAGACATAAGTTAGGAAATCCGTCCCAATTCGCTTCAAAAACTCAGATTAAGGGGGGTCTCATTTTAAGGGACATAATTAAAATCATGAGACAGATTTTACCAAAAATATATTAATTGACGGACGCATTTTTTTTCAAAAAAAGTTTCAAAAAGTTAAAATTAACGGTCAAAATTCAAATTAACTCTCAGGGGGAAGGAGTTTTTGGGAACCCGTAGGGGGAAAATGTGTGTAAATAAACACGCACTTAAAAAATTCACAATAATTCGCAATAGTTCAAATAAACTGGTAAAGCCAAGTTGTAGAGCTCGTCAAACTACGTCGATCTGATTATTCAGAAANTTTAGGAGAGTTGGGTTTTCTGTTGAATCTGAGCAGTTGAGGAAAGTTGAGGAAAGTTGAGCTTTTTTTTCCAATTTGACCTCGGCAGTTGAGGAAAGTTAAGCTTTTTTTTCAAGCTGACCTCATGAGCTGAGGAAAGTTGAGCTTTTTTTTCTAATTTTTGCCGAGCCCTGCCCCAGACATAAGTTAGGAAATCGGTCCCAATTCGCTTCATAAACTCAGATTAAGGGGGGTCTCATTTTAAGGGACATAATTCAAATCATGAGACAGATTTACCAAAAATATATTAATTAACGGACGCATTTTTCCAAAAAAAAGTTTCAAAAAGTTAAAATTAACGGTCAAAATTCAAATTAACTCTCAGGGGGAAGGAGTTTTTGGTAACCCGTAGGGGGAAATGTGTGTAAATAAACACGCACTTAAAAAATTCACAATAATTCGCAATAATTGAAACAAACTGGTAATCAGAAATTGATTTGGGCCACCAGGGCCCCCTAGAGAGATGTTTGAAATCTCCAACCTACGCAAAAAACCACCGTCAATCGAATTTTTTCGAAAAGTTGGGGGGGGTCAGCAATACCCGTTTTTCCCTACGGGGCCTCCATATGCCTTAAATCGACGAAAAAAACAATGTGCGTGTCTATATACACGCACTTCCCCCTGGGAGTTAAGGGACACAAGTGGACTTTAGTCAAACGTAGCAAACCGTCCTTTAATATGACGCACAAAATATGTTCGGTTCATCTGGGAACATTTTGGGATTATCTGTTTATAGCTCAATCTCATTATTTTTGGAAAATGAAAATGTAAAAAACGTTCCAAATTCTAGTTTAATTTTGATTTCGGTCAGGTATTTTCTCATTCAAATTATTATAATCGAAGCTTAGGATTCATTTTGCCGATCCGCCGTCAAGATGCTTAGCTCTTAAGCTTAGCGACCACACTGTAAATATAATTCTAATATTTAGAGTAAAATTCGAGCGCATGCAAATAAGTATACAGTGAAGAGTATAATTTCAGAGCATTAGCTTTCACACCGAATTAGGTCAGTAATTTCATGATTTGTTTCTTTTCTTTTGGGGGAATGATTTTACGGAAAAGGTTTCCATCAACGCATTTATAAAGATCCCGCCAAACATGTTTTCGTTGAAAAATTAATCCGAAAAAACTAACAAATCAACCTACGTATCTAAGAGAGAAAAATAAGCGGTGGTGGCCTCAGAAAATCAAAAAAAACTGTTATGGCTATTGTACTCATAATAAAAAATAAAAACTAGATTATAGGGGCCAAAGTCAGTTTTTCGCCAAGTTCAACGGATCACGTGATAGAAAATGACTCACAAGGGTTAGGAGATTTCCATAAGGTCAGTATCTGATGATCTGAAATTCAGATTCTGAATGGTCACTTAACACTTAAAAATACCTCAGATGGTCATTTACTAATATTATAAACAGGATGCGCGAGCGGGAAAAAGTGAAAACATAACGGCGTAGGGCTTAACATATAAAGATATGTATTACGGGAAAATATTTCGCCAAAAAAGTGTGGGCAAGTCGTGTCTTATAGTAGTGCTAGCGCCAAGTAAAGGTAGAGGCGCCAAGTACGGGTAGGTTTTGTGAAACAAAAAACCTTTCTTTACTCAGCGCCCCTGTGAATAAAAATGTATTTGAATCTAACTGGTTCAATAACTTGTTCAATGGTGTATATATTACTTGTACATAATTTGTAATTTAATTTAATTATGCAAAACGAAGTTCAATCACTTTTTAAACTGTACCCGCAAAAGAATTTGCCTCGAATTATTTAGGAATTTTTTTGTAAATTCCATATTGAGTTCCCCGTGTAGGAATTTATTTATAATTTTTCGGAAACAGTAATTATAATCCAAGCTTAGACTAGGCGTTTTTTCAATTAGTTATTCAAACTTTGTTCCGTTCTTCCTTGTCTCATTATGGGTTAACCGGAAAAAAGATTGGATCCGACCGGAAAAAAATAGAGTGGAACACTTAAACGGTTGGGCAAATCTAATAAGAATAGTTTGCAACTTTTAGAGCCTAGACCGTTCACAAGCAAAATTAGGAAATGAAGCAAAAAATATCCAAATAAATTTTCTACATAAATTTTACATGTAATGACATTATCAGGTCAAAAAGGAGTACCAAGTAAATTTTAAGGCATTTTTGTCCCCATTGGAAAACGGAAAAAGTTTAATTTCATCGAAAGCCTCGTTTTGGTAGTAATCTACCTGAATGGTTTACAAAAGCAAAATAATTCATTTGTGGATTTTCTGAGATTTTTTTATCATGTGAATATTTTGATTAAATTATTTTAAAATTCAGGTTTTGTAAAGAGTCCCGGACTCTTTAAAATTCCTATTAAATTCCCCAAAATAGTTATCAAGTTGAAGCAAAAAAGGAAAATTTTATAAGAAAAATATAAAGGCAGTTTTTCATGAAAATCAACCAGTTAGATTCTGTTAGATTGTTTTGAGCAATTCAATGAGAATCTAACTGGTTCATTTTCATTAAAAACTGTCGATATTAATAAGAACCTATAAAATGTTCCTTTTTGTATTTTACTAAATATTTATTTTGTGGAATTTATAAAGAGTCAGGAATTAGCAATTTATTTCCATTTAAACGGTTAATAATGTCAGGGGTTAAACAAATTGAACTCTAAGTCGAAAAAAAAACAGAAATTCATTCAATTTATAATATTCATTCTAATTATATGTTGGTGAAAGAAAAAAAATAAATTATGAAAGCAAGATTTCTTTTGTAATTTGGAATGAAAGCAAAGTACTCGAATACGAATACAGGAATTCGTTTAACAAGCCGCACCATTCCCCGCATGTTTCCGACAAAGTTACTTTCCATAAAGTATTCCTGCCTAAAAATTAATTTCGTGAGTTGCCAAGTTTGTATTGTCTTCCTGTCTAAAGGACTATTTAACTATACTTAGCCGACACTGCGGCATAACCCCCCTTAGCCAAACGGCCTATAAATAGGCCGTTCACGGAAATAATTCTCATGAAAAAATTAATTTAACGATTGACAAATTTTATTTGTTAGTTGCGACGTCTAATCCCTTATCTATATTATTGAAAAAAACTTAACATAAAAATGGTTTTTATTAACCGCTAAGACGTCCATTATGCTAAAGAGTCGAGAACGCAATTCATGCCTAAAGAGGCACCTGACCATTTATAGTCTGTTCGGCTAAGGAGAGTCAAAAAAGAAAAAGTGGTGAAAAAAAATGTGGAAAATATGTATTTTCGTTTTTATTTCTTGAAAAAACATTTTCCTAAAAAAACTTTTTTCCGCTTAGCTGTAACAGCGGACGAAAGTAAAAAATATAGATTTTTGTCGAAATTGCTTCTTTTCATGTCGAGATTTCGAAAACCAAAACTATTTTCTGTTAAAAAAAATCACGATCCATTTGGCTATTATTCACGATTAAATCGAAGAGCCTATTTATAGTCTGTTCGGCTAAAGAGAGTTAAAGAAATTTTCTCTGGCTGATTTTTTTGTTGGACCACACAGTATAAGCTCGCGCGCGTGCGTTAACTTCAGGTAGACTATTATTTTGACAACTTTAATATGTATTTCGTAGGCGGAAGTGGTTTAACATATATCTAAGTTATTATTTTATATATTTAAGCTCATACTGGATATATCTTCACTTGAACCAAAATGATTTACTTTGCGGTTTATGCATGTAGGTTTAAACATCAACCGTCTAAGACGATTTTGGTTATTTTTTTAAATGTTAAACTCGTTTGGTACCAATTTACCAGACTGGATTTGTCTGATTAACGACATTCATTGGCCGGCCAACTTGAACATAAAAAATATATTCATTTTTCAAATAACAGGTGTTAACCATAATGCTAATTCGAATTTAGTAACCGCCCAAAAATGCACTTGTTGTCGTGCACTTGACAGACATTTAAAACGGAATAAATCGATCATATTTTCAAGAATTTTTACTTATCTTACGTCTTATTCAATTCTGGACCGCCCAGCCGCCTAGGTGGGCAATCGTGGTTTAAGAGTAAAACTTTAATTCGTAACGGCAAAAACCTGTGAACTTAGGCGATACTGTAGTTAAAAATTATACACGAGCTAGAAATGAAATTAACTACCAGGGGTCCATTAGTCCAAATGTGAACTAAACGCCCGAAAATGGTAGTAAATCGGGCTTAATCGAAAATCGCTGAAACACGGGTCTAGTCAAATTTCATGAGAAAAATATATAAAACATAAAAATAATTTAATTTAACTCTCAGGGGGAAGGAGCTTTTGGGAACCCGTAGGGGGAAAATGCGTGTAAATAAACACGCACTTAAAAATTCACAATAATTCGGAATAATTAAAAAAACTCGTCAAACTACGTCGATCTGACTATTCAGAAATTGATTTGGGCCACCAGAGCCCCCTAGAGAGCTGTTTGCAATCTCCAACCTACGCAAAACAACACCGTCAATCGAATTTTCTCGAAAAGTTGAAGGGGGTCACCAATACCCGTTTTGCCATACGGGGCCTCCATATGCCTTAAATCGACGAAAAAAACAACTTGTGTGTCTATTTACACGCACTTCCCCCTTGGAGTTAATATAATAATTTAAAATTTGGACTAATGGACTCCTTAAGATTA
>SCLG01000025.1:200936-220922 GCA_004367875.1 Oikopleura albicans
AAAAAAAATCAAGTCAACTAAGTAGGTATACTGGTTTAGTCTCATGAAAATCCGCTGCGCGTTTTTAGTATACCGTGTCGGCACATTTTAAGATGATATTGGCGAATATTGGCACCCCATTGCAAGAAAAAGAAAAAATTGCTCTATTCTAGAAACGCGCAGCCGATTTTCATGAGACTCAACCGGTAATATATTTTCACGCATAATTACTGTAAACTATAGAACAAGCATGACACAAAATCATATGACTATACAAAGCTGGCATCATATGATAAATATTTCCACATATAACATAAAACAACCTTAGAAAGTGAAAAATAAAATAAATGCTAGGCAGATCTGAGAAACTGTAAGTAGCATTATTAATGAGCTAAAAAAATAGTAATTTTTTGTATACGTTTGTGTTCATTTATCCAAATTTTATGGGTTTATTTGAATCTTAATTCTGATATTATTTCGCAAATTGTATTTTCGAGCTGAAGCCCTAAGAACTGATTGGTGTAGGTTGAGAGTTCGCTTCTGATTGGACCGTCTCCGTCTCTTCATATATTACACCGCACAATGTATATTAGGGAGTTGCCATTATAAAACCGGCGAATTAAAATGTTCATAATATATGTTTAATTGTATGTTTTTTAACTATCTATTTATGTTTTTGATGAAATATTCTTCATACATGAATTTATTCTTTATACTATATTTACTTATGTCACATACGGTATGTTGCATACCTGTATAAAGAATATTTCGTCAAAAACATAAATAAAGTATGTTCTTTATACTGTATAAATTATACATATGTATTTATAATATAAATTTTATATATTGTTTTATAATGACCATTGAGGATTTTCCGACTGTCTTAATATTTTTTATTGTAGTTGACAATTTGGCTCATGTCATTTTTTGGCCTAGTATTAGTTTAGCTACGTTTAGCCAAACAACTAACTTTGCTTAGCCCGAAACGTTAACTTTCATACCATAGGAGTTATACATTATGACAGTAAACGTCATTTTTAACGGTGTTTTTAAATCCATATTTTTGAAAAATCATAATTGCGATTATTAGGTGTTAGGCTTAAGAACATATCCATGAGTTTATATCGTACTTGTGGTACAATTTAAAACATATGTGGTTACTGTTAAGCATTCTAGAAGACATGCATTTCTAATTATAAGGTTTATGCTTAAGGTTAAGTGATCACTTAGCATGAGAGATAATTTGAAGAGTCACTGCTTTGTAGTTGTTTGAAAATCGTTTTAAATGACTTAATTCTTGAAAAATAATTTAAAAACGGCGCCTAAAGAAGATAATTTGAGTTTTATATTATTAACAATGTTCATAGCTAACTCCCAGGGGGAAGTGCGTATATATAGACACGCAACTTGTTTTTTTCGTCGATTTAAGTATTGCTGACCCCCCTCAACTTTTCGAGAAAATTCGATTGACGGTGTTTTTTGCTTAGGTTGGAGATTTCAAACAGCTCTCTAGGGGGCCCTGGTGGCCAAGATAAATTTCTGAATAATAAGATCGACGTAGTTTGACGAGCTCTACAACTTGGTTTTACCAATTTTTTGAATTATTGCGAATTATTGTGAATTTTTTAAGTGCGTGTTTATTTACACGCATTTTCCCCTACGGATTCCCAAAAACTCCTTCCCCCTGAGAGTTAATCGTTAACTTAAGGTTAGTGAAATTAGTGACTCACTCAGTTTTTCAATTCATTTTTTTAATCATGATTAATCAGTTTTTTCTCTTCTTTTGTATATTTTGATTAGTAGCCACCAGGATATTTTTTTATGGTTCATGATTTGAGGATGGAGACGTTCACAAAAACTAAAAACGAGAAATCCATTTGAAATTCAAAGCTAAAGCTTTTGCGGACGTATTGATTCAAATAACCAATACAGTTGGTAGGGTAACGAATTGACAGGTAACGAAGTGACAGTGAGGGAACGAAGTGACACTTTTTCGAGTTTTTTGAGCAAACCTGACGGAACGAAGTGACAGTTTTTGACAAAAAAATCGACAACGAAAATGTCACTTCGTTACCACACCAACTTTATACGAAAAAGGCAAACAATTGTTTGGACAAATTAGTGACGGAAAAGCTTGAAATGTTAGGGTTATGGTGAGAAATGTATGATGAACAAAAAGTTACAGCTGGTCTGGTAACGAGTTGACATTTCGTGTCCAATTTTTTCCTCAAAAACTGTCAACTCGTTACGTCACTTTTGCCCGTTTTTGTCTATTTTGGCATTTTGTTGCCCGAAAAACTGTCACTTCGTTGCAAACTGTCAACTTATTGCGTGTCAACTCGTTACCACACCAACTGAAATAGCACAAAACAATGGAATTTTCCATAACCGTATTATAAGTTTGATGTACTTTTGTGATTTTACTGATTGTTTTTTTAACAAAACGCAAAATACGAAACAATAGACAGACAAAAATTTTTTTTTGTCTTTGTGAATTTTAGAAACAGCCCTACCAAGCCCGTGAACTTGAAATAACAAAATAAAATCTGTATAAATTACACTTTTGTTCGTGGGAAGTGTTAAAATTTCTAACTTAGAAACTTCATCGCTTTTTTGACAGTATCGCGATAGGACTACAACGGACGACTGTACGGATTCGGAACTGTACTTTCTATTCCGCACAATGAAATACGAATTTGGAAAATTTCAATGTTATGTTTAGGTTTCAGAGGAAACGCACGTCACTATAGACACCACGAATTTTAGTACACTATTCTAATCCCGAATTTTTTTTTTATCAAATTGTATACATGTACATGAAAGAACGTGAACTGGAATTGTAGAAAATTGCAAAAATTTCAACTCGTAATAAAATGAAAACTATGTTGAAATTTACGAAAACATCCTTTTCGCTCTGAGACACACAAAAGTGACTTAACAGTCATGCGATTCTTGGGTAGCTAGCTACCTATTTTCACTTTATTTCTAAATAAAAAGAGAACGACTTGTGATAATAAAAAACGGACAACGGATTTGAAATCAAAAAAAAAAATTACGTTTTATATGGGAGAAAAATATTTTTTTTAGAAAATTGTTTTTACGTTTGGGTCCGTGGAGGACGATGGTTAAGATTGAAAATTACCCCAGTAAAAGAAGAAGAACAGGGCTTCAAAATAAAATAATAATCAAAAAAAATCCGTTCATTGTTTGGCGCGCTAGAGAAAATTGGGTAGCTAGCTACCCCAGATGCGCATGACTGTTAAATAAACGAAAATTGGAAATTTCTATTGGAGTAATATATTGTACAAAAATAATAGAACACGACATTATTTAGTAAAAAATTAGTAACTGTGGCTTATCTCGCAAATAAGACACATCTGCGATAAATATCAGTTAAAGCTTTTTTTTTATTTTAGAACGAAAAATGTGCAGCGTGGTGGATTACAGTTGCGCCCTCTCCGATTATGAAATGACCGAGTGTATTTTCAGGCCCAGTTCATTTTGAAAACTTCAAATTTTGTGTTAAAATTCATTTCTACAAAGACCATTTTTAACCTCATTTTTTAACCTCATTTTTAACACGGAAAACTTCTGAGGTTTTCATTTTTAACACGATTTTTTAAACAATGTTTTAAACAATATTTAAAAAAAATATTTTTAGCAATATTTTAATAATATCTTTAACAATATTGCTAACAATATTTTTAACAATATTTTTAACAATATTTTTAACAATATTTTTAACAATATTAAAAAAAATGTTTTTAACAATATTTTAAGCAATATTTTTTAAATATTTTTTTACAATATTTTTGAACTATTTTGTATACACAGGGTGCGCCGTTAACCGGCACCAAAAATTTTTTGAAAACCTGCCGGTTAACGGCAAATAGTTCGGTTAACGGAGACATGCGTAGGCGAAATCGCGGAAAAATTGGAAAAATCACGATCTGTTCGGTTAACGGAANTATCGTACTTGTGGTACAATTTAAAACATATGTGGTTACTGTTAAGCATTCTAGAAGACATGCATTTCTAATTATAAGGTTTATGCTTAAGGTTAAGTGATCACTTAGCATGAGAGATAATTTGAAGAGTCACTGCTTTGTAGTTGTTTGAAAATCGTTTTAAATGACTTAATTCTTGAAAATAATTTAAAAAACGGCGCCTAAAGAAGATAATTTGAGTTTTATATTATTTACAATGTTCATAGTTAACTCCCAGGGGAAAGTGCGTATATATAGACAACTTGATTTTTCGTCGATTTAAGTATTGCTGACTCCCTCAACTTTTCGAGAAAATTCGTTTTTTCAAAAATGTTTTTTGCGTAGGTTGGAGATTTCAAACAGCTCTCTAGGGGGCCCTGGTGGCACAGATCAATTTCTGAATAATAAGATCGACGTAGTTTGACAAGCTCTACAACTTGGCTTTACCAATTTTTTGAATTATTGCAAATTATTGTGAATTTTTTAAGTGCGTGTTTATTTACACGCATTTTCCCCGTACGGGTTCCCAAAAACTTCTTCCCCCTGAGAGTTTATAGTTACTAACTTAAGGTTAGTGAAATTAGTGACTCACTCAGTTTTTCAATTCATTTTTTAATCATGATTAATCAGTTTTTTCTCTCCTTTTGTATATTTTGATTAGTAGCCACCAGGATATTTTTTTATGGTTCATGATTTGAGGATGGAGACGTTCACAAAAACTAAAAACGAGAAGTCCATTTGAAATTCAAAGCTAAAGCTTTTGCGGACGTATTGATTAAATAACAAATACAGTTGGTAGGGTAACGAATTGACAGGTAACGAAGTGACAGTGAGGGAACTAAGTGACACTTTTTCGAGTTTTTTGGGCAAAGGTGACAGAACGAAGTGATATTAATGAAACGCAGTGACAGTTTTTGACAAAAAAATCGGCAACGAAAATGTCACTTCGTTACCACACCAACTTTATACGCAAAACGCATACAATTGTTTGGACAAATTAGTGACGGAAAAGCTTGAAATTTTAGGTTTATGGCGAGAAATGTATGATGGAAAACAAGTTACAGTTGGTCTGGTAACGAGTTGACACTTGACGTTTCCGATTTTTTCGTCAAAAACTGTCAAATCGTTACGTCACTTTTGCCCATTTTTGCCTATTTTGGCATTTTGTTGCCCAAAAAAATCCAAAAACTGTCACTTCGTTCTGAACTGTTAACTTGTTACGTGTCAACTCGTTAGCACACCAACTGAAATAGCAACTGGTTTGTCCGAATTTCCAAAACAATGGAATTTTCCATAACCGTATTATCATACCGTATTATCATACTATTATGAGTGATTTTGTGATTTTACTGATTGTTTTTTTTTTATCACAAAGCGCAAAATACGAAAAAATAGACAGACAAAAAAATGTTGTCTTTTGAATTTTAGAAATAGCCCTACCAAGCCCGTGAACTTGGAATAACAAAATAAATCGCTCAAAAACCTGTATAAATTACACTTTTGTTCGTGGGAAGTGTTAAAATTTCTAACTTAGAAACTTCATCGCGTTTTTGACAGTATCGCGATAGGACTACAACGGACGACTGTACGGATTCGGAACTGTACTTTCTATTCCGCACAATTAAACACGAATTTGGAAAATTTCAATGTTATGTTTAGGTTTCAGAGGAAACGCACGTCACTATAGACACCACAAATTTTAGTACAATATTCTAATCCCGAATTTTTTTTCATCAAATTGTATACATGTACATGAAACAACGTGAACTGGAATTGTAGAAAATTACAAAAAATTCAACTCGTAATAAAATGAAAACTATGTTGAAATTTACGAAAAAATCCTTTTCGCTCTGAGACACACAAAAGTGAGTTAACTCTCCTTAGTCGAACAGACTATAAATAGGCCGTTCGACTTTAATCGTGAATAAAAGCCAAACGGACGGAGATTGTTTTTAAACGGACAACAGTTTATGATTTTTTCAGCAAGTCTACGTTTATCCAATATATGTTCGAGTTTATTTTAAATTTTAGTTTAGTCGAAATCTCGACATGAAAAACAGGAACTTCGACAAAAAATCTTTATATACTGTTACAACTAAAGTGACAACCAAAAACGAAACTACATATTTTGCACATATTTCTCATCACTTTTACTTTTTTAACTCTTCTTGGCGGAATAGACTATAAATAGTCAAGTCTCTTCAGGCTTGAATTGCATTTTTGACTCTTTAGCACATTGGTCGTCCTAGCGGTTAATAAAAAATAGTTTTATGATAAATTTTTTTTTCAAAAATATAGATAAAAAATCAGACGTTGCAATCAACAAATAAAATTTGTGAATCGTTAAATTAATTTTAATGTGAGAATTACTTCCCTGAACGGCCTATTTATAGGCCGTTTGGCTAAGGGGGGTTATTCCGCAGCGTCGGCTTAGTAGAGTTAAATAAACGAAAATTGGAAATTTTTGTTTGTTTTCACTAATTTTTCGGTTTTGCAATAGGAGGATTTTATACGACTCAGTAATATATCATAAAATAATAATAGAATACGCCATTATTTAGTAAAAAAATTAGTAAATGCGTCTTATCTCACAAATAAGACGCATCTGTGGTAAACATCAGTTAAAGCTTTTTTTCTTATTTTAGAACGAAAAATGTGCAGCGTGGTGGATTATAGTTGTGCCCTCTCCGATTATGAAATGACCGAGTGTATTTTCAGGACCAGTTCAAACTTCAAATTTCGTGTTCAAATTTTTAGTTTTTCTACAAAGACCGTTTTTTAGGACTTCCGTTTATATGTTAAAAAGTGACATAAAATCACTACAAATGACCTAAAAACTATAGTTTTGAGTAGAATAAATAAGTTGTCATTCTTAACACTAACTTTTTACACAATATTTTAACAAAATTTTTTTATAAAATTTTTTTAACAATATTTTTAAACAATATTTTTCAACAATATTTTTTAACAATATTTTTTAACAATATTTTTTAACAATATTTTTAACAATATTTTTTAACAATATTTTTAACAATATTAAAGCAATATTTTTTAACAATATTTTCGACAATATTTTTTAACAATATTTTTAACAATATTTTTTAACAATATTTTCAACAATATTTTTTAACAATATTTTTAACAATGTTTTTTTTGCAATATTTTTTAAATGCCGTGTTAAGTAAGTTTGTCGCCATTTCTAAGAATTAAATTTTTTTGAACTCAATAAAGTGCTTGTACCAAAGCGGAATGTTTGTTAGACCAAGAAGGCAAATTATACGGAGTTCAAATTTGTGAAAGTTTGATGTTTAAACTTTATACCCATTTACCCAAGTTCGCTCAACGCGCCAAACAGTGGAAAGTGTCGGATGATATGTGGCTCTTTGAAATGAAAGATTTGTTCAACGAGGAGTTAAGAAGCAACTCGCGACCCGCAATTACAGGGAGCATACAAGAAGAGGTTAAAACCAACCAAACATTTTATTATCTCGTTTTGGGCACAATATTTCTCCTCGGCTTGTTTATATGTATACTGCTGCTATACTATATCCGTTCAAGAAAAAGTTTTATTTGAATGATTGAGTTGTCGAACTAATTCAACAGTCGGAATAATACATAACCCCTTAATTTACACTAAATTTTTCGGAAAATTAATAAATGGCCAACGTTGTCCGCCAACAAAAGTCGAAAAATGCAATAACATATAGGCTATATTTATTTAATTCTTCAAATGCGTGGTTTTTGTTACACAATTGTATACATGCATGTTCGCGAGTTCGCGAATTCAAAGTTTTTTTATTGATTTGCCGTGTAGCGTTTTTTATTAAGGCCTTTTTACCTATAGGCTATAGGCAATAGGCTATCAATAAAAACGACAAATCAAGAAAAAATTTTGAATTCGCGAACTCGCGAACATGCATGCCTTTTATCGTCTCATATTTGTGTAGCAAAAAACACGCATTTGAAGAGTAAAAAAAAATGTGACAACGTATTGCGATCTTTCAAGCAACGTATTTGGTTCAAAACCGATAACATTTGACTTTGAAAATATCGTTATAAAAATAGCGTTCCTTATAGGATTATCATTTTTTGACAAACATACCGTCTTTTATGAGATAAACACTTTCGTAAAAAATAATAAAACTTTGAAAGAAAACAGCAAAATAAAGCAAGCGACCAATGCGGAGATAGCAGTTGCTGCAGTTCCCGCTCTGAGGAGTTAATAACTGGCGAAAAGAAAACTATTGTTAAAAATTCATAACTCGTTTAATGTTCAACTGGTATCGACTGTGAGGGATAGAAACAAACAAAACACGAAACAAAACACGAAACAAAAAGGAAAAGATGATTTTGTGAATTTCTCAAAGTTCAAAATCATATCGAATAGCACCGCGTCAACAAAACCATGATTACGCTTATATTTTACGTACTCTCTAATTTACTAGTATAACTACTAGTATACTAATTAATCAGCTAAAAGCTAAAGGTTTAGTTGATTCTCGCTATGTGCTCAAGGCAATTAATAGCTTAAAAACGATTTCATGCTTTTTGGGTTGTACCCTTTTGTATATAACAAGTACAGTCAGGCGCCTGTGGATGTGCATTTTTGATTTTTGAAAAACGTGCAGATCTAGAGATATGCACATCTGGAGAGACATGCACATCTAGAGATACATGCACATCTAGAGAGACATTGCTCGCAGTACTCACGGGAAACTTGACGACTTTTATATAGAACTTGAACAAATGACACATCTAGAGAGCGCACATCTATAGACCCCTGCAGGGCCCTGACTGTATATTTTTGCTTGAGTGTTCGTACTGAAAAATTCATTATGAACTGATACGCTTCGGTGCGAGTAACTGTTTCCAGGAGTTCAAATGGGAAAAACGGGAGTTATCAAATATGTGTATCTTCATTTTAAATGTTCGACTTTTTTCTTGATAAATTTAAGAGAAAGTGATACAGCCTAAAAAACTTTTTTTTAATTTTTCTTTCCAGAACGGGTTTTTGGGTTTAAATATATATGCGAGTCGAAACCAGTTGGTTAATTGTATGTTTGATTTTCTTAAAATAAAGTCATATCGCTTGTGCATGTGGGTTTTCAATAGACTGTTTTCCTGCGGATCTTATAATAAAATTGAGCTTGTTATTTATTGAACTTTCTTTGCAGGTTTGCGTAGCAAATTGCTATTAGATGACTACTGTACGTCAGTTACATTTGCTTTGAAAACTTATGTTCTCGCATCTACTGTATTTTATTATTCAGATGCAAGTTTTTCTAGGGATTCTGCAACAACTTAAATCTCAAGTTCTGCAGTACTTTCTGTATCAATTTAAGCCCCTGAAGGTTCAAGTGGACTGATTATGGAATATTGAAAGGTGGGAAATCGCGAATTGGTCAGAATCCCTTCATAATCCCTTCAAATCCCTGCATAAGCCCGTGAATCCCATACTTGTTGTATCCACTTGTTCAACAATTCTGCAAAAAATTTCACTTTAATTTTGAACTAAGCTGTCTAAACAACTTGTGTAAAACACAAAAGCATCAAAGAGCCGCTTTCTGGCTCTCATTTTTTTTAATTAGAAGAAATTATTTACGCAGGCTCCGCACTTAACACGCCAGAATATTGTCGGCAAATTTGCTTTTAACCGCTTACCCTTTTGATTAGTAGCGTTACCATAGCAACGCTAAACAACAAATATTGTTTCCCTTTTTTGTTACGCGGACAATTAGGTTGGAAGTGACTTGCGGCGCTTCCAACCTAATAATGTTTATGATTTTAAAACAATTGTTTATACAATTTTTGTTTGTACTTGCATTTTAGGTACAGTAGTCGATGTAATGTTTATTTTCTGATATTTTCATTAAACTAGGCCACCTTGGCAGTCTTCTCCAAAACATGCCGGAAACGGTGATTTGGCTGGAAGGATTTGAACTTCCGAAGTAAACTCAAATCCTTGAAGTTCGTCCGGACCTTGAAATTGTACTTCAAAAAAGAACCCACGATATGCATCCGGTGCTTCGTCAAACTAAACACAAAATTTTTTTACTACAAAAAACGAATTTAACCCGTCGGCGAATACTACGAAAATTTGTGCTTACTGTGCCGTGGTACGAAAAACTAAAATATACAAAAACTAAAATATGTACCTACATATGTAATCTATCTATGCTTCATAATTTATTCATAATACAGTCCTTACTCCTTTTTGGGACGTTCTAGGTGCTCGAAAATAGCGTCCGAAAAAGGAGCACCATCAGAAAAAGGATCGTTTCTTCTAGAATGGCCCCTATTTGGCCAAAAAATTGTCCGAAAATGGAGCAATGGTCTAAAAAAGGAGTAACTGTATATGAAAATCGACCGGTTGCCCGATAAAAGAATTCAATTATTTTCACCTCTAAAACAAATTTGTTTTCGTCGACTCGATTTGCCATGACTTTTCTCCAAGTATTTAACTGAATCTGATACGTCATAACGTCCTCAATATCAATCCTGGGCGGATTCCACGATGGATCGAAAGATTTGTGAACAAACTCGTATTTTTTCATTAAATTTGTCATATTCTTCGCTACCATATGCACGTAAAGGTCGTCAAAGATATCACTAAAATTAATTGGTTAAATAATACAGAATATGCGGTTGTCCGCGCCTGAATTATCCGCTAAACAAAAAAAAAAAGAGAAAGCGCGGACAATCAAATTACGGCACAATTTAATGGTCTCGCGCGTATAATATTATTTGAATGTTATTTTCTAACAAAGTGTAATAAAATGTGTACTACAGGGGGTTGTCCAATTCTGGGTCATTTTGCGATTTTCACTCAAAGTCCATTTTCGATCCAGAAATGGACTTTTTGACCCAGAACTATGTCTCATTTTTTTTGGAAAAAATCGTCCCAGAATTGGACTTTTTTTTAAAGCGACGCAGAATCGAGTGGCCCATAATTGGACTCACTGTATTGTTGTAGTAAATGACAATTTTTAACAACTTTGTTAGCTGAAAAGTGTATTTTTCAGAATAAAAATAAAATCCAATATCCTTACCGATCAAATGTTGGTTCTTCAATATCCATATCATTTTTTCTTTTGAACTTTGAGTTATCAAAATTGGAGGGCGCAACGTCTGGGTATCCTGGGGGTTCATTTGGCATATCCGGTACAATAAAATTGCCTTCCTCGTTGTTACGAACTCCGGCGAGTCGAAAGTCGCGGCGAAATCTCGACTGATTATCTCCAATCCATCCATAGATATTTTTTGGTGGGTATTCGGTTACCAGTTCTATCCGACCATTTTTCTTTTCGGGGTCATCGGTTAATGTCCACGTCATTTTTGGAAGAGGAAAATCTGAAATTGTACGCATTTTTATTTAGCTGTAAGGTCACGGTTAAAAAAGTAGCGTCCATGGAAAGTATTTGAAAATTGACGTTATTTACTACGAAAATTTCCCCTAAAAAGGCCTTGGCGTCACTACTAAATATAGGCTTTTCGACAAAAAGTTTAACTGCAAAACTCATATAGACGGCGGGTTAGGGGATTTTCACATTGACCAATTAATAGCGTTTTGAACTTTACGCAGTTGCAGACCTGTGTAAAAGTTTTTGAACAGCCTTACTTTATGGCCTTACTGTTGAAATCGCGGACCTTCTTTCTATAATATAAGCTGTACCTTTCATGACGGCGAGATACAATGATCGTGCGGCAAAGAGAAAATGTGGCGCCGAAATGCCACTCAGCACTGTACTGTGTTCAGCATTTGGCAACATTCGAAAGTACTAAATATATTTTGAATATAATCAGTCGGGACATACCGTATGGGGACTCTCTGGCTCTGAGGCTTTGAGCAATTTTCCTATGATTTGTAACGCTATTATGCCGTCACCCTCAGAGTCAGAGCGTCCCCATACGGTAAAGTTCGTATACATGGGGTGCACCGTTATGTTTTACTTTTTCTCGCTGGAGCCATTTTGTTTCACTATTTTTCGAATTTTTTGTGAAACATAACGGCGCATCCTGTGTACCATATTACCATAACGGTCGAACTACGCGTTTCCCTTATTTTATGATTTTGTGACGTGTCTCCTAGAAAACGCGTAGTATCATCACTCATTCAAACTATATTGTGAACATTTCCAGACCTTTGGTTCGGGAAGATCTTTGAAGAAATAATATGAGTCATCAGGCATGAAGAATTCGTCGCCGGTGGAAGATATAACCATTTTTGCCATTGTCAAACGCTCCCGGTATTCATATGGGTCGATTAAAGCCGTCATTGCGTCCATATTTTTATCATCTAAGCGACCCGTTATACCTTCCAACCAGTAGTCGTTCATTGTAAACGTCCAGTTTCCAGTATTTTGAAAAAAGTGGCGAAAGTTTTCTTTCATGTTGAGACAGTCTAAAACAATGGGCATGATTGCTTTAACTCGCTCGGGGTCAACCGCTCCGACCATCCATGTTGTCCAACCGCGTTTTGATGCACCTGTAACTCCCCACCGCGTAATTTCAGGGTAACCCAGCTCCGACGTTGCAAATTCTGAAACCATATCCATTGCTCGCAGACAAGCCTTTTGTATGGGATTTTTATTACAGTATTTTTTAGACTTTTTCACATCCTTTTCAAGTACAATCATTACTCCTTTTTCGGACGATTGTTCCTTTTTCGGATGTTTTTTCGGCCAAAATGGGGCCATTCTAATAGAAAAATGATCCTTTTTGTGACGATGCTCCTTTTCCGGACGCTATTTTCGAGAACCGAAAACGTCCGAAAAAGGACTTTTAACTCTTAGGGGGACGAAGTTTTTGGGAACCCGTAAGAAGAAAATGCGTGTAAATAAACACGCACTTAAAAAATTCACAATAATTGAAAAAACTGGTAAAACCAAGTTGTAAAGCTCGTCAAACTACGTCGATCTGATTATTCAGAAATTGATTTGGGCCACCAGGGCCCCTAGAGAGCTGTTTGAAATCTCCAACCTACGCAAAAAACACCGTCAATCGAATTTTCTTGAAAAGTTGAGGGGGTGGGTCACCAATACCCGTTTTGCCCTACGGGGCCTCCATATGCCTTAAATAGACGAAAGAAACACGTTGCTCATCTATTTACACGCAATTCCCCTGGGAGTTAATATTTGTTAAAAGATAAGGATACCATATTTCCAATCTGATGGTACAGATAACCGAAGATCATCGGAAATCTCTCGATATACCCTATAGGAACCCTTATCTTTCATCGCCTACGCACTACGCTCCAATATTTTATTTTCTGTGTTCATGATGTAATGTTTTATTTTTTTTAAATTGTTAGTAAAGTATTGAAGCGCAGTTGGCATATTACAGAGAATGCCTGTTTTAGCATAAACTAAAATTTTCTAATCCATAGCCTTAACCATTGGGAATCGCAATAGCCATTCAGGCTGATCGGGGTAATCGAGAAAGTGTCGCCAAGTTAACGCAATAATGCTATCTTCAGTTCGGCTCTCCTTCCAGTCGTTTTTGAAAATTAATCGTTCATTGGGTATTTGTTTCACTCCAATAAAAATATTTCCAGTTACTGTCGTCCAAAATCGACCATATTTAATCATGTCACTATCCACGCTAGGTGGCGTATTGGTATTACCACCACCATCAATGAGCATTACGGCCGTATCCATCAAACTGCGGTCAACCGTTTTATCGTCAAAAAGTAGGGTGTTCAAACAAAAACCTTTTTGACAATTATGATAAATACAATTTTTGTATACAGTCCTTACTCTTTTTTGGGACGCTTTTTTCGACAAAATGGAGCCATTCAAATAGAAAAATGATCCTTTTTGTAAAGATGCTCCTTTTTCGGACGCTATTTTCGAGAACCGAAAACGTCCCAAAAAGGAGAAAGTACTGTATTGTCTCTGATAAAAACGTTATTTTTGCCACAAAATTTTGCTGGAAAGAAGCCCTCTTAGTCAAGAAATGTTTGATCACCCTACCTGGTACCCACATATTGACCCAATGCTTCCATATAGCTGTACCATCATTTTTAATCGTGTAATATGTCTCGTTAAGCCATTGCTGGCTCGTTAGTAAAAATGCATAACCAGTAAGCCCCGGAAATTCCGTGTAAGTTTCTTTGAGTTCCCATTTATAATTCTCGTCCTTTTTCCAAACATATTCGTCAAGGGCATTACAAATAGAACCAGGACGATTTACCGGGCATGGATTTCTGTAAAATGTGGTATAAAAATTAATAACATTCTCGCCATTCAAATTCGAACAGCATTTTTTAATAAAAAAAACAATTTGATTTTTTTCATGAATGGCTGTGTAGGCCAATAGGGAAGACTGTCTTTTATTATTATTTTTATTGCAAAATGATAACATTTGACGCTAATTGGCTAATTAGTCGTTTTCTATACAGTCCTTGATTCCATGAAACGCGGTTCCAGAACGTCCGTTTATCCCACAAGGGCCGCTTTTTTCCTCCAAAAACGGCTGTAACCCCATAACGGCCGCCTTTTTCGAGAACCGAAAACGGCCGTTATGGAATTAAGGACTGTAATTAATTTCTCTTATTGGCAAAATCAGCCCAAATATTTTTTACCACTACACAAAAGCTGTTTGAATTTAAATGGCGAGAATGTTATTTTGTCCCCAATTTATCGTAATATCCATAGTTTTACTACCACGGTGCTATAGTAATTCTCAGGATTCTTCAAATAATCTTCACTAAGAGATTCTTCCGCCGCATAAACCAAATTAAAAATGAAAAAAACTTTCACTCGAATCATAATTGCATAAATTATTGCATAAAAATTATGTTCTATGTGGTACTGTTTAGTAAATAAAAAAATATTATACAAACATGTCAAAACAAATAAGCCAAGTATTTTATTTGGGATTATATTTATAAAGTTAACATGTTCAATATATTCAATAAAATATTTGATAAGTTTTTCATAATATTATTATTCGAAAAAAAATGCTCCAAACTAGCTTACAATTGTAATTCAAAAAAATCCGAAACAAAAAGAATGAGAAACCCATAAATTCCGATATAAACCACCTAACCAGTTATCTTAACAACTGTTTTGCTGGCGAAGTGTTAACATAATTGAATTTTGTTACGATAATTGGGTAGGGCATTTGGTAAGATAATTTGAAATCGCAATACGTTCTGGTCCAAAAAGTGTTAAGATAACCCAATTTTGTTAAAATAACCGATGTTAAGATAACTGGATAGGGGGTGTACTTCACCTATATCATGAAGCTCAACTTATATCTCAAAGTGGCCGGACAAATTCGCAATGCGTGAGCGGGCTAACTAAAAAAACCTACCGGGTAAACCGACAGGCGCGCGGGCAGTCTTATTAGCCGGATAAACCCGTAGGTTTTTTAATTGGTCCTTGTTCAAAAGAGCCACCGATGATTGACCGATAACTACCCGTTTTTTTGGCAGAACACATCAAATTATGGATTTGTATCGGTACAAGGCCGTGAGACGTTATCCAACAATTGTTAGTAGTCAAAAAGCGTGCTATTTTTTTTTATAAAACTTCCATAAACAAAATTTGACTTTTTATTTTTATTGCAAAGTCTTAACATAGCAGTTTTATGAAGACAGGTTGTTAAATACGGTGCGCTTTGTGTACGTGAAGGATTTCTACAACAAATACTGTTTTTTGACAGAAACAGGGAAAGGTAACGAATGGGTACAGATATCACTTAAATTAACAATTTACTGCAATTGGAGATGGAAATAATATTCGTGTGTACTGTTTTACTATGTGAATAGTAAATGAACAAATCTCAGGAGACTTTTTGGGTAAAATTTTCGGGAAATAATCCCCAGTTTGTCTTTAACTCTTTTGTACTATCCCATACTGTCTTTCGTATTCCGAGAAGCCATCCTTCATCCTGAATAAATTTATTATATATCCTTTTTCCGCTAAAAGTAGACGTTCATTGCCGCTACCTCATTTTCTTGAACAAAGTCAAGTTTATTATTTTTACCGGTAAATTCAAAAAAAAAAAAAATTCTGAGAGACATTTTGTGCCAAACTTTTTTTCTCAAAAAAGGGACCAAAAATTAACCATGAAAATTAAAATCTCGGGAGAAACCTTTTTTCTCAATTGATCAATTTTTAGGCGAAATATGAAGCGTTTATGAAATTTGAAAACCTTCTAGACTCTAGAATTATCTAGAGAAATTTCCCTTTTGTTTCACCTCGTTGAATTTGAGATAGGTCCACCTACGCACTGCCTCGTTATGTTATTTGTTTCTAAAGCATAACGGCGCACCCGGTGTATGCCTAATTTTTTAAAAGATAAAAAAAAACGACTCAAAAGTTTCGACCGGTACGGTACAAAACCATTTTTGATCAGGCAATTAATCAGGTAATTAAAATAGTGTTATTATGGACCTGTTCTTCGGGTTGCGGATGTTTGACGACGAGAATGTGTTCGCCCTTAGTAAAGCTTAACTCGTCCTCATCGGCGGCAACATAGGAGTAGGTGGCCATAACGGTCCGCAAATAGTCATTGGGCAGTCCACTGACGACCTCATAGGGTGGTGGTGGCGCCGTTCGCATTTTTACTGGGCTCGGTGTTCGACACTCAACTTTACCAACCGACGGTTCCGGTTCGGTTTTTATGACCGGTATATCAACCGGTGGGGGTGGAAAGTCTTTTTCTGCTTCGGTGCCCTCTACGACCAAACTTTCACCCGAACTTAATTGAAAATCTTCGCGCGCTGCGCCACTGCGCGCCACCGGCGTCGGCACTTGCTGCTGCTGCTGTGGGCAATCCTCGTCGGCGCGCGAACTCGTGCGCGCCATTCCTTGCACCGGCGGCGCCTCTTTATAGCGCGGATTGTTGTTGCTGGTCTTGTCTAGAGATTTCGTCTTGTGAACGGTGAAATTACTCTGGAGGGGGACAAACGAGTCGGATACTGTTCTCGGGATTATTTTAGCCGGGCTCGACTGGCTCGACGTCTTTGATAAGAAGGTTTCCGATGTTGACGGGCTAAAGATATTACCTTATAAAAATTGTATCGCCTTTTTCTTGACAAAAGTCCTTTTGACAGATTTTAGACCCTATGACTCACATGGTCGGTGGCCCCATATCTTGACAATTTTCAATAATTTCCTTATTTTACCAGACCGACCCTTATTCGAGTCTACCCACTTTTGAAATACTTTCGATGGGCCACTGAAAACACTAGCATAAGGAAAATAACACTGACTGGTGATATATATTAAGAATTTAATTGGAAATAAATCATTGTCGATCACGCGCATCATGAACAATAAATCATTATTTAAATTTTATTTATTCTTTTCCATTTTTGTTGAATTTTTGTATTTAAATGGAAGAATAATGGCCGTTTTACCGGTTTATGAAGGTGGTGCTCCAAAAGAAAAATGAAACCAATATGTTAGATAGAAATGGTTTTTGAAGTTTAAAACGCTCAAATCAGCGTTTTCTGTAGCAAATTCATCATAATGATATGGTTGAAAAAAAAATTAAAAGTTAACATACAATACACAGGGTTCACCCTTAACTGGTCACCCATTAACTGGTCACCCATTAACTGGTCACCCATTAACTGGTCACCCATTAACTGGTCACTCATTAACTGGTCACCCATTAACTGGTCACCCATTAACTGGTCACCCATTAACTGGTCACCCATTAACTGGTCACCCATTAACAGGTCACTTTGCTGATAACCGGCCCTTTTTGACAAAAGTTTTTCAGGGATAACATTATTTAACGACTACGCCTTATGGCGTTAACCGGCCATTTTTGGAAACATTTTTGTGGCCTGTTAACGGCGCACCCTGTGTATGCAACTTAATTCTTACGGATTTTTTCAATGTTCTCTTGGTCAGATATGGGGGAACCTTGACTCAAGGTCCTTGAGTTAAAACATGCACACACCTACGCCGTTATCTTGTCAACTAGCATTACGTATTTTTAATAAAATAACGACGAAGAGCGTAGGCGGTTTGTCTGTAAGAGTTTCCTCCAAAAATTGACCTGTTGATTTTGGCTAAATAAACGGTGACCCCACTTGTTGTCCAGTTTCTCAAGTACGGGCCAGCTGCCAAGTCAGGGACGCTTTTTCAAAACAGGAAACCGTCCCTTGGCGGCGGGTTATTTAAAAACTTACGTTGGGATTGGCCTAGGCGGTGGTGTTTTGAAAGTATTCTCCTGTATTTGTTCTTCCACTTCCGTATCCGAATTCGATGAGGAACTTGCGTGGATTCCATTTTCGTGAATAGCTTTGATTTCCGTGCTAAAAAAAAGCGGATAAAGTTTGGGACATTTAGGAATTTCAAGACTTACTGAGAATTACGACGCGTGGGCGATGGAGATCGAGATTCGTTTGTAATTGGAATTTCGTCAAATTTAGACTAAAATCAGAAAAATAGACTAATGAAAATCAATTATTAAATGACTGGCCGAGAACATAAAGACCGGACCTCATGAATTCGGAAATGTTTTGCTCAATAAGCAAGCGAGAATTACTACGATGACCAAGAGGGAGGCCAATCGAGAGAGCGCGCTGCCAGAATACTGAGATTCATGTGGCCAATCAGCATGTGTGTGGGTGTCCCATTTTTTGAACTAGTGAGAATGCGTCGTGCTCAATGGATAAAATCATGCATTGTGCATTTTTTAAAAGTTAAAAAATCCCATATTCATGAGGTCCGGTTTTTATGTTAACACCACTTGAAAATCAAAACTCAATTTCTCGGATATGAAAAACTAAGAAAAAACGCAACAAGGAAATAATACCGTGTGCTACAGCTCTGACTGACGCGGTAATACCAAAATACCGGTAAAATGATATTAAAAAAATATAAATTGGTTTACCCTTGCTGGGGTGGACACGGATCGTGTTGGTTCAACAAGCGGAATATGAACGGGTAAATTCGCCGAAACCCTTTTTCGCTCTTCGACCTTCCCGTTACGTTTTTTGCGATCTTTTTTCTCGGAAATGTCACTTTCGGAGCCTCGGACATCGCGTGAGGATTGGCGGGATGCTTCGGCGGCGGTTGTTCGAAGTTTTCCGCTCGAATGATCACGTTGGAGCTGCTTCATCACTTGTTCGATTGTGATACTTGTTTGACTCAAGTCGCTTTGGAGATCAATTTCCTCACGAACCCAAGACCCAAAAATGTACCCTATCAGTCCCGCGCGCGAGGAGTACACTTGTGGCAAGTCTTCACTAAAAAAGTAAGGTAAGTTTTGATACAGGGGGCATTCCAATTACGGGACGCTTCGCAATTTTGACTCACAGTCCCTTTTCGTCCCGGATTTAAATTCTTGTCTCATTCACTAAAAATCGTTTCGGAAGCGGACTTAACCCTACACCACGCCGGGTGGACACCTCTGTCCACGGTCGGTTAAAAGGTTTAACAAGTTTTGAACAAATACAGACATTGACCTTTTTATTTCTTACAGTCCATACTCTTTTTTGGGACGATTGATCCTTTTTGGGGCACTTTTTTTGGCCAAAATGAGACCATTCTAATAGAAAAATTATCCTTTTGTGGCAATGTTCGTTTTTCGGACGCTATTTTCGAGAATCGAAACGTCCCAAAAAGAAGTAAGGACTGTATTTAATCAATTTACAAAATTATTACTAAAATTAGTACGAAATTCTGCGGGCTTTACGTTATTTTAAATAAACTCATTTGTTGTCTGACTTAACGGGCTCAACGACCTCATAAAATTAGTCTAAATCACTCGCCTAAACATAAAATGCTCGATATTTAAAACAATAGTCCAAAAACACAGATGCGACAATAATCATATGTTTAGCGTCTTAAAAAATATTTTGACAAACGCATTTAAGTTCGAATTCTCAGTTTTCGAATCAAAAATTGAAAAAATGCACTTTTCGACACCAGCGACCGATGTGTTAAGGACGGTACGGGCAATTTGTTTACAAAAAATACAAAAAACCCTTCCCGCAGACAGCAATTTCAAATTTATCTAGCCCCCATCAACCTCAAAAATTTACCGAAAAATT
>SCLG01000025.1:221310-236776 GCA_004367875.1 Oikopleura albicans
ATATGTTAATCCGCTATCTCGTAACGTTAAACCAACTTTTTTAAATTAAATTAAAAACATTATTCCTAACAATAAAAATATCACTGCATTGGTTTATTTTGAAGAAGAAGAATTAGTCTTTCATATTTTTTTTTAATTTGGAAATCGGCCCAGTAGTTTGGCTGCAATAATGAAATGAACCGTACCCAGATGTGGGTACGGTGGCGCGGGACGGGTATACTTTTGAGTGGCGCGGGACAGTTAATGAGTTTAAAAAATTACTCAAGACCACTCTACGTGTTTCACTCGAAAATACGCTTTTGTAATCAAAATAAATGTCCCATCGGCAAATATTTTATAACCAACTATTTTCAAATGTAACTTCAAATATGTTATACTGTTCGCAATTATATTTTTTCGTCATAACAGACTCTACAGTACAGTATTGAGTCAATAGCATGTTAAAGTGTTTTGTAAGAATCAGAAATTTATGATTTTTATAAAAAATCATTATTTGGGATTATGCCGTTCAGTGAGAATCTGGATGACTCGAAAAAATGTTTTCAACCATGCAATTTTAGTTTCGAACTAATTTTGAAGCGAGACGCTTAATTGATATTAACTCTCAGGGGGAAGAAGTGAATTGATAACCCGTAGGAGGAAATGTGTGCATATATTCACACAGTTAAAAATTCTCAATAATTCGCAATAATTCTGGTAAAATTGGAAAAGACAAGTTGTAGAGCTCGTCAAACTACGTCGATCTGACTATTCAACCTACGCAAAAAACACCGTCAATGTAATTTTCTCGAAAAGTTGAGGGGGGGTCAGCAATACTCGGTTTGGCCTACGGGGCCTCTATAGGCCTTACTCGACAAAAAAACAAGTCGTGTGCATACTTGCACACACTTACCCCTGAGAGTTAACATTCCTCTGATAACGTGCGATATAAGAAAACCGAACAAAAAAAAGCTCGAGACGATAAAACGGCGCCTAAATGTCGCATGGTTGGGATTTTTTAGTTAGTGGCATGGAATTCAGTTTCGAACCGCCAAATATTCCAAACACACGAAGTGCGCAGACCCCAAATTGTATAGTTGGCATATTAACTTTCGAGTATTTAGAAATTGATTCAAGAAAAATTGTAATAACGAAAATTAGGTTATCACAGGGGTTAAATGTATTAATATTAAATGTAACAAAAATGTAATTCAATCAAATTAGTACTGCCGCGTTTCCGAAGAAAGAAACATACGTTACGACTTGTAATATTGCGGTTAACATTTATTATGTTATCAAATTATGACATCCGCATTTACAACAAAAAATAATTAAAAACGGCCAGTTTAGACTTTCCAGAATTTTTAGTGCATAGTTAAATGACCCCTATTTTTGAACACTTTTATTTCTTGGTTTTTAACTCATGAGGTACTCGTCATTATATTACTATCACATATTTGAATGAAAAATATTGAAAATATGTAGTCCCGCAAAAATGGCGCGCTTATTGGGCGATTGGCGCAATTATTGGACGCTAATTTAAATCCGGTCGCTGATTGGCCGGATAAACCTACGGTTCTCGCGCGAGAACATTGGCAAAATATAAAAATAAGTCCTGAAAAAATATAGTTGGTACAATCCCTGCTCAAATTTGTTGCTCAAAAATTGTAACGCTTTGGGGTCATGACGTCATTTTGTGACCCATTTGGGCTATTTTTAACCCTTAAAAGTAGTTTTTACAGAATTCTATTAGATGATGACGTCATTTCCTAACACTTTGGGGCATAACGCTTTGGGAGCAGGGACTGTATATAATATATGATGAAAAAATGGCTTACCGAAGCTGTTTATTCATGCGATCGTAAATTTGCTGGGCTTCGTCGACCTGTTGTTTTGCACGTTGGACCTTCTGTGAGTTAAGATTTTTTGCAGATTTGACTTTTTCATAGTTTTCTTTTGTCGAGTCGAGGTCAATTCGCCGCCGTTCGAGTCGCGAAATTTGATTTTTTAAATCCGGAAACATTTGCGAATATTTATTCAATTTCGCCATCGTATCAATATTTAGCTGGTTGAAACTCGCAAAACAGAGTTAACCTATTTTTTACATGCATGTAATACATTTCGGCTGTCCACGTCTATAACTTTTGGAAACCGATAATTATGACGCTTATTTTTCCCAAAACCGATAATTATCGGTCAAAAATCGGTCAAACACAAAAATGGACATCATTTTCGTGTTATTCAGCGCAAAATACCCCAACAACATTTTAAAAGCGGTATTTTCCATTACTAGATTGCCTATTACCGATAAATACCGGTAAAACCGGTTTGCCCGAAAAACTGCTGAAAAATCGGATTCTCGGTCCGAAAATAAAACAGACCCCCAAATTTAATGAATTTTGGACGACCGACGTGTTGTCTTTGCAGTCATTGGACTGAAACGCATATAGCGACTTGCAATTATATTACTAAACGATGAACTTAACAAAAATACCTTATCAATTAACTTAACAAAATGCAATTATCTCAAATTTTTTTGCGCTTTTGGTGTTAATATAAATGGTAAGATTGTACCAGATAAGATTTTTTGGTATACATTAGTTAATATGCTAATTATCAATGAACATTTTTTTTCTTAATTAATGTGGGTTGCGGCTATTTTTTGTTTTAATTCTGAATGTTGAACTCGTCTGGAATGAATCAATTATTACTAGTAATTTGAAAAATAAACAAATTATACGGTTTCTTTGATCTTTAGCGATGAAACATGTACCTACTTCAATTAGACATTTTAGTACCTGTACCAGAACAATCTACCACATAAGCTAATTTCAACTATTTCTTGACAAAAAAAAACGTGATCAGATAAATAATAATTTTTGCTATTTTGTTAGAAATTTTGAAATTTTTAGTGCCGTTCATAAAAAAATTAATCATATGTCAATTATCAATAATTTTTTAAGTCTTTAAAAAAATTCATTTTGGTCACCTGGGTGGACAAGAGTGGCTAAGCAACACAATAAAAATTGGTCCCATAAGAAACATTCAATGACCAGTTTTAAAATAAAATTCGGCAAAAAATTTTTCACCATCTCGGCAATGCAGAAAGTTTTTCGCTGAAAATAGGTCCAAAAGTAAAACAGTCCTTACTACTTTTTGGGACGTTGTCGGTTCTCGAAAATAGCGTCCGAAAAAGGAGCATCGTCACAAAAAGGATCACTTTTATTAGAATGGCCCCATATTGGCCGAAAAACGGTCCGAAAAAGGAGCAATCGTCCCAAAAAAGAGCGTCCCAAAAAGAAATAAGGACTGTATATGCTTTACCAATCTGTAAAATTAGTTTTTTTAGTTTTGACGGGGTCGAAAAAACTATTAGAATCAAAAATCATTTTCGGAAATTTCAGTTTTTCGTATTTTTCGAAACAGTCGCTAAGTAAGGAGTAAATATTTTTGAGCGTCCCCTAAAAATAACTCGCATGGGGAAGTGCGTGTATATAGACACGCAACTTGTTTTTTCGTCGATTTAAGGCATATGGAGGCCCCGTAGGGCATAACGGGTATTGCTGACCCACCCCCCTCAATTTTTCGAGAAAATTCGATTGACGGTGTTTTTATGCGTAGGTTGGAGATTTCAAACAGCTCTCTAGGGGCCCTGGTTGCCCAGATAAATTTCTGAATAGTCAGATCGACGTAGTTTGACGAGCTCNCGGGCTTTACGTTATTTTAAATAAACTCATTTGTTGTCTGACTTAACGGGCTCAACGACCTCATAAAATTAGTCTAAATCACTCGCCTAAACATAAAATGCTCGATATTTAAAACAATAGTCCAAAAACACAGATGCGACAATAATCATATGTTTAGCGTCTTAAAAAATATTTTGACAAACGCATTTAAGTTCGAATTCTCAGTTTTCGAATCAAAAATTGAAAAAATGCACTTTTCGACACCAGCGACCGATGTGTTAAGGACGGTACGGGCAATTTGTTTACAAAAAATACAAAAAACCCTTCCCGCAGACAGCAATTTCAAATTTATCTAGCCCCCATCAACCTCAAAAATTTACCGAAAAATTAAAATTTTATAAAAATTTGGGACAATTGCTCCTTTTTGGGACGTTTTTTGGCCTAAATGGGGCCATTCAAATAAAAATGATCCTTTTTGTGACGATGCTCCTTTTTCGGACGCTGTTTTTGAGAACCGAAAACGTCCCAAACAGGAGTGAAGACCATATTACAAAATACGATATGTATAATTGAAGTCTTACGGAAGCTCATTGTGCCAATAAAAAGTTTTTAATTTCTGAGCAGTCAAAATTTAAATAAATATTATTAGTAAAAACACGAGGAGGATATCTAATCTGAACATAACTTGTGAACTTTTCATTTTTTAATGAGTTTAAAAAATTACTCAAGACCACTCTACGTGTTTCACTCGAAAATACGCTTTTGTAATCAAAATAAATGCCCCATCGGCAAATATTTTATAACCAACTATTTTCAAATGTAACTTCAAATATGTTATACTGTTCGCAATTTTTTTTCGACTTAACATATGCCCCACTGACTATACAGACTGTACAGTACAGTATTGAGTCAATATCATGTTAACTCCTAGGGGTCACATCGTGCAGATATGCACGAATTCACTTTTAGCACCAAATATCTCGCAGACTCAGCCTCGTATAAAAAATCGCTGATAGAGGTATCGAATCAATTTTTTCAGACAAAAAATTTAAGACAAAAACAAAAATTACTATTTTTTGAAATTTGTGCATAATCAATAGTTTTTTAATGTTAGTCGGAATTCGAAAACATAATGACAAATTTGAAGTTTGAAGTAATCAAATTATTAAAAATCCTTGAAACAGGCGTAGACTTAATTTTCTTCGATGTTTTTTCACATTTTCGGGTAGCCCAATGAGTGTAGTCGTTTTGCTCTACCCAAAGGTAGTTTTTAAAACAGCAAATTTACCCCAAATTGTATAGTTGGCATATTAACTTTCGAGTATTTAGCAAATGATTGAAGAAAAGTTGTAATAAGGCAAATTCGGTTATCACATTAACCCCTGTATGTAACAAAAATGTAATTCAATTAAATTAGTACTGCCGCGTTTCCGAAGAAAGAAACATACGTTACGACTTGTAATAATGCGGTTAACATTTATTATGTTATCAAATTATGACATCCGCATTTACAACAAAAAATAATTAAAAACGGCCAGTTTAGACTTTCCAGAATTTTTAGTGCATAATTAAATGACCCCTATTTTTGAACACTTTCTTAACTCGTGAGGTACTCGTCATTATATTACTATCACATATTTGATAGAAAAATATTGAAAATATGGAGTCCCGCAAAAAATATATAGTGGGTACAGTCCCTGCTCTCAAAGCGTTACGGTCTGTTGCTCAAAAATCGTAACGCTTAGGGGATCATCATGATTTTGTGACCCTTGTGGGCCTTTGTAACCATTTGAACACAGATTTACAACAGTTCCGTGAAAACATCGGTTGGAATTTTGTCCAACCGATCATTCGTTGTGTTCTTACCTACGTCATTTTTCACTATAATCAAATCGATAGTCCTGAATCGAATGAACATACTCTCGAAAGCTCTTCGACCACCCTTGGGCACTTTTTGGTCGATTTGACCACAAAAACACAAATTCACAAACAGTTAACCCGAGGTTCATTTTGTTGCAGGCTAGTGGGGCGTTGACTACTTAACAGTTTTCGAAAAATATGACAGAAAAAAATTTTCGTGAAAACAATAAATGTGTGGGTTTAACTCTCTGGGAGCAGGTACTGTATACACCGGGTGCGCAGTTATCGGGCGTCCAGTTATCGGGCGTCCAGTTATCGGGCGTCCAGTTATCGGGCGGGTTTGTGTCCAGTTATCGGGCACCCTGCGCTGTTATCGGGCACCCTACGCATTACTCTTCAATATATATGTGTATATACGACCACATATCCCGCTCGTGCTGTTATCGGGCGGGGTTTTTTTGTAAATTTTTACCTTATTCCGCTTCCGCCCTGAGCAGTTATCGGGCGCCCGATTAAAGTTTTTTGTCGTGAAACCCGCCCGATAACTGCGCACCCGGTGTATAATATATGATCATAGGTTTTATCATTTTTTTTGTGTTAGTTGTCGTTTTAATTTATTATTTCAACCCATAACTTATGGCCCATAAGTTATGGGCCATAAATTTTAGGCATAACTTTGAAAAATGGCTTACCGAAGCTGTTTATTCATTCGATCGTAAATTTGTTGGGCTTCGTCGACCTGTTGTTTTGCACGTTGGACCTTCTGAGAGTTAAGATTTTTTGCAGATTTGACTTTTTCATAGTTTTCTTTTGTCGAGTCGAGGTCAATTCGCCGTCGTTCGAGTCGCGAAATTTGATTTTTCAAATCCGGAAACATTTGCGAATATTTATTCAATTTCGCCATCGTATCGATATTTAGCTCGTTCAAACTCACAAAACAGAATTAACCGATTTTTTAGTAATACATATATGTATGGTAATACATATATGTAATGCAAACATGTAATACACATATCATATTACATATGTGACATTACATATGTGACATATGTAATGCATACATGTTATATATGCATGTATGTTATACATACATATCATATGTGTCGATGTAATGTATGTATTACACACTATGTAACATATGACAAATACGTATTTTACATACTAGGTACATATAATATATTTATGTAATAAACCCAAGTAGTACGTACAAGATATGCATACTACACCATACAGTCTGTATGCAGCATATAACCCCCTAAGCAGTTATCTTAACAACACAGTTATGATAACAAATGTTGCGTTTTCTATGCAGTCATTGGACCGAAACGCATAAAGCGATTTCAAATTATCTTAATAAACGATTAACTTAACAAAATCAACTTAACAATTAACTTAACACTTTTTGCGCTTTTGGTGTTAATATAACTGATAAGATTGTATATATTAATTAATATGTTTATTATCAATAAATATTTTTTTCAAATTAATTTGGTATTGCGGCTATTTTTTGTTTAAATTCTGAATGTTGAACTCGTTTGGAATGAATCAATTATTACTAGTAATTTGAAAAATAAACAAATTATACGGTTTCTTTGATCTTTAGCGATGAAACATGTACCTACTTCAATTAGACATTTTAGTACCTGTACCAGAACAATCTACCACATAAGCTTATTTCAACTATTTCTTGAAAAAAAAACGTGATCAGATAAACAATAATTTATGCTATTTTGTTAGAAATTTTGAAATTTTAGTGCCGTTCATAAAAAAATTAATCATATGTCAATTATCAATAGTTTTTTAAGTCTTTAAAAAAACTCATTTTGGTCACCTGGGTGGACAAGAGTGGTTTAGCAACACAATAAAAATTGGTCCCATAAGAAACATTCAATGACCAGTTTTTAAATAAAATTCGGCAAGATTTTTTTCACCATCTCGGAAAGGCAGAAAGTTTTTGGCTGAAAATAGGGCCAAAAGTAATACAGTCCTTACTACTTTTTGGGACCTTGTCGGTTCTCGAAAATAGCGTTCGAAAAAGGAGCATCGTCACAAAAAGGATCACTTTTCTATTAGAATGGCCCCATATTGGCCGAAATACGGTCTCAAAAAGGAGCAATCGTCCCAAAAAGGAGCGTCCCAAAAAGAAGTAAGGACTGTATATGCTTTACCAATCTGTAAAATTAGTTTTTTTTTATTAATTTTGACGAGGTCGAAAAAATTATGAGAATCAAAAATCATTTCCGGAAATTTCAGTTTTTCGTATTTTTCGAAACAGTTGCTAAGTAAGGAGTAAATCTTTTTGGGCGTCCCCTAAAGTTAACTCGCAGGGGGAAGTGCGTGTCTATAGACACGCAACTTATTTTTTTCGTCGATTTAAGGCATATGGAGGCCTCGTAGGACAAAACGGGTATTGCTGACCCCCCCCTCAACTTTTCGAAAAACTTCGATTGACGGTGTTTTTTGTGTAGGTTGGAGATTTCAAACAGCTCTCTAGGGGGCCCTGGTGGCCCAGATAAATTTCCGAATAATCCGATCGACGTAGTTTGACGAGCTCTACAACTTGGCTTTACCAGTTTTTTTTGAATTGTTGTGAATTTTTTAAGTGCGTGTTTATTTACACGCATTTTCCTCCTACGGGTTCCCAAAAACTCCTTCCCCTGAGTGTTAAAACAAAAACCAAAAAAAATTTAAAAATCCGCAAAAATAGTACATTAAAATTTCAATGTGCGGTTTTCTGTACATGTCACATTTAGAATGAAGAAACCATTTTTATGACAATGATTGATTTGTGCATAATGATAGCGCTAAAATCGTTTTTTTTTTTGACAAATGACTACAAAAATTATTGCGGTTGACGTTTTGGATGTGGTTGTCATTCTTGAACAATCAAGGAACTAGTTGTTGTTTTTGATGAGGATAAGATCAGAGTTAGCGGTTTTGGCCTTATGACCAATTTATGAAATCGTAAACTGACGAAATTGTAGAAATGACTCACAATAATGTAATGACTTTTTCGTTCATCCACTTACTGCACAAATATACTAACAGCATACTCCAGGGACCAAAAATCATACAAGGGCTCGTCTAATTCTGGGACAAAATCCTGATTTTAACAGAATTAGGTTTTAGTTTTATCGCATTGGACTCACGTAAGAAGCGCCCGAACCTAAGTGTCCTGGAATTGGATTACCTACTGTATTGTATATTCGTTCCGTCAGCTTTTTTGACGGAATATGACAATAGGCGTTTCTGTACCGTTACATAAAAATTAATATTTGATTAAAACGCGTAGGTTAGATCATACATGTTAATACTATTACGCTTCAACCTACTCCTCAGAATTTCTTTATTCTCTTTTTATTTGAGAATGTAGTGCACAGAGGTCGTCACTCGGGTACCCGAGCTCGGGTAAACTCGGGTATTACCCGTACCCGACTAGGGTAGATCACGGGTTGGGTAGCCATTTTTTTCGGTCGGGTATGACGGAATTTTAGTCGGGTACGGGTAACCTTTTTTCCCCTGGGGTAAACACGGGTCAAGCCGGGTAAGCACGGGTAATGCTCGGGTCGGGTAAAATTTGGGCAAAACTCGAGTTTTGGAGTCGTGTATTACCTATTTTTTTTTACCGGACCTCGTTTTTGGGCTCGACTATTACGCGGCTTTTTTACCCGTGTTTTCCGACGGGTAAAAAACTCGGGTCGGGTAAGAAAAAAAATCGAATGTGCCGATCTCTGGTAGTGCACATTTCATTTGATATCCCTGTTATGTACTAGGTCGTAGGTCATATAGGTAAATATGCCATCGTATATTCCGGCCGGAAATACCAATTGTATACATTTTATATTTTGTGAAAAATGAAACGCCAAAAAAGATAATTATGGTCACCAAAAAACCCAATAACAATCACGAAATAACCACAATTGTGATCACTTGTGATTTCGTATTGTGATTTAGACGTGATGTTTGGGTACATAGATAGATTAAAAATACGTTATCGATTTTGTCCTTACGGTCGTTGAATAAAATCGTAAAGTGGCATAACGATATATATTTCGGTGAGTAAAAAGTGACTCAGGATAATGTAATCTACCCTCATTTAACGACGCTTTTGAAATTGACAAAAAAACTATAACAATCGTCTAATTAATACAAAGAACAAAACATCTTTGAAACGTTTAACTGTAAATTTCTACGTATTTACCGTATGGGGACGCTCAGACTGCAAGGCTTTGAGCAATCTTCCTATGATTTGTATTGCTATTATGACGTCACCCTTGCAGTCAGAGCGTCCCCATTCGGTAGAGTTAAGTTAACTATGATAATTTAGCTTTAATTTAAATTCCTAACCGAAATTTTACAGTAAAAACTATACAACACCACCTAACCAGTTATCGTAACAACTATTGTGCTCAAAAAAGTGGAAAAATTATGTTATGGATTCGTTTTATTTTTCTCTATCAATGATTCATATCAAAAAAGCTAATATTGGATGTCAAAGTCAAAAAGTTGCCGTTTTTTTACTCTAGAAAATAATATGGCGTATTTTCCCCGTTATATTAATTTTATAGAATAACAAGGGTAACTTTGGATCTTTGTCATAAAATAGTACAATTTTTTCAATTTTAGAAATGCGTTCTAGAAAAAAAAAATCAATAAAAACTGTTGAAAAAAGAAGGTTTGAAATGTACCTATGAAATCATCCTTGAGACAAATCACAATCTTTCGAATTCGTCTAGAGCATGAAAAAAAAAATTATTTATTTAGTTTTAGCTATTTATGGGGCAGTTCGTGGAATCGCCACAGTAAAAACGTGGCGATTTCAAGTTCTGGGGTTTTCGCCGGGAATATCAAAAAAAAAATCAGATTAATTATTTATGGATGTATTGTGAGTTTCTTTCCTTAGTAATACAGTTTTCGAGGGCGGTATCTTGTTCGGTGTGCGTTTTTTGAAGTTGATCTTTATGACCCCATGCCGATGGATATCCAGTAATAAGGAGCTCTAATAATCGACTTCGTTCCGCTGCTAATGTCCGCAGTGCCGAAATATACCGGCTCAGTTGCTTTTGAAACTCTAGAAATTTTATTTTTACACTACAGTTTTTACTGGGATGACTGATCCAAATAGGGACGTTTTTAATTTAAGGGGTACGTATTAAGGGTCGGTTAACGGTTTTTGAAAAGCAACCCTTATTGAGAACGCGACCCTTAGGACGAAAGCATCTTGTTTCAAAACTTTTGTGTTTCACCTTTACTCCCAGGGGAAGTGCGTTTTTGCATTATTGCGAATTATTGTGAATTTTTTAATGCGTTTATTTGAACCCCCTGAGAGTTAAAACATAAACATTATTATTGTGAATTTTAACCCCCTGAGAGTTAAAACACAAACATTTATAACTATGGTGAATAAAAACTCGAAAAATATAAACTATAAATTCAAACAAGAATGCAAGGTCGCAGAAATATAAATACAAGAAATATATTTGGGTCCCTCAGACAAAGTCAGACAGCCAGAAATTAAAAAAATCGGGAATAGACGCTAACAAAGAACACATAAGACAAGGTATGGAAAACCTTTCATTTTACGAAACACGCGATTACAAAAAAATGAATCAAAATTACTCCCAACTCACACTCCCAAACTACAAAAAATCGTGATAAAAGACACAATGGGTAAAAATTAATTAAGGTATGACGGTAACTTGTCCAGAATCCAAATACCAAAGTAAAAAATGATTCAAGGCGGTCAAATAAGGGCTGTTATCACCAAATCAGAGGCCCTTTGCTGAAAAAAGTATTATGAAGTGTATCAATACACTCCCTGTGCACTTATCTTGCCAGCACTTATCTTGCCAAAACCCGGATGGTGCGCTTATCTTGCCAATTTTTGGGGAAAATGTTTTCCAAAACATACGCCTACGCACTATGCACTTATCTTGCCAAAAAATTTCTAATTTAAAAATTAAAAATATATTTTTAAACAATTTCATTTTTTTTTTCACAGCTTATTAAATAAAGTTCCCAGTAATTTTTTGCTCTATGAAACTAGCAGTTTTACCTGCGAAAGCTCTGAGAGTTCATCGTAAATTCTGATAAGAAAACTTTTTATTTCTTTTCGCCATTTTAATCCACAGTTTTTTCAACAAGTGTACCGGGATTTGTTTTTTGAATTTATTAACCTTATACTGAAAATACGAAACATTCTAGAGTTAGCCAGATCGTGCATTTATCTTGCTAAATCTTGAAAAATCCATGATTTCCAGCTAATCCGCCTACGCCATGTGCGTTTATCTTGCCATTTTCACTTATCTTGCCAATTTTTGGGTCGGCGAATGTGCAAGATAAGTGCACAGGGAGTGTATGTGCATTTCGAGAAACGTGCACATCTAGAGATACATGCACATCTAGAGAGACATTGCTCGACGTACTAAATCTGNCACATGTTTTCCAAATTTTCGTAAAAAAGAGCTGACTGTACTCCAAATAAGGGCTGCTCACTTTCACCGTTATAACCTAATAATAAAATTTTATTGATTTAAAAAAACTTAAATCCTGATAATTTCACTCAATAAGGGACAAGTATTCACGTATTGTACGGGTCAAAAAAAGACATTACAAAAATCTTGTTTAAAAATCACGCCAAGATATCAAATCAAATTAACCTTTGATTTTTTTTCAATTATATTGCTTCCGAGGAAACTTTCAATCAACCGCGCTGACGGAAATTAACTCATAGGGGACACTTGTCATATTTTTCGTTTGAAATATTTCACGTGGGTCAATAATTTTGGGCAATCTATACAGCGTTATTTTTCATCATTTGGCCAAAAATGAAAATACACTTCAGCGACAATGGTAAAAATGGTACAGTCCTTACTCATTTTTGGGGCGCTCCTTTTTGGGACATTTTTTGGCAAAAACGGGATCATTATAATGGAAAAATGATCCCTTTTTTACGATGCTCCTTTTTCGGACGCTATTTTCGAGAACCGAAAACGTGACAAAAAGGACTAAGGACTGTCACATTCAATTTGCTGTTTCAAAATATAAGTTCGTAAAAACGGCATGAGTTTCCCGATTGGATTGATCACCGACATTTTTTAGATGCCAAAGTGTTCAAAGTGAGTTAAATTCCGATTCAATTTCCAAGTTTTTAGTTAAGTGGTAAAAAATGAGTCATACATCCAATTCAATCTCGTAAATACGAAGCCGGATATAAATGACGTAAATCGAGGTTAATTGAGTTTTGAAATGTGCCTTTATCTGACATCAAGCCGAATAACTTTCCGGGAATAAAGTACGATTACTTAACTCGCGGTGACACTCCCGCGTCAAACGTATCAAATGCAACTCAACCCTGGGTTGCAAATTATACTCAGTTTACTCCAACAAACTTAAAGAGGTGAATCTAAAGTTTCAAGACTACAGAAAATGTGAGGATGAGGGTTTAATCGAGTTCAATGACTGATTCTGAAGAGATTTGTCAATTTCTATTTCTATTTGGCCACACGTTTGAAACTTAAACAAACTATTTGTCTCGAGACACTGGAATTCTGAAGGGATTTTAAATAATCGCGGGCATTTAAAAAAAAATCGCGGGCATTTTGAATAATTCGCGGGCATTTTTAATAATTCGCGGGCATTTTTAATAATTCGCGGGCATTTTGAATAATTTACGGGCATTTTGAATAATTCGCGGGCATTTTGAATAACTCGCGGGCATTTTGAATAACTCGCGGGCAAACCCTTAAAATGTCGGATAAAATCAAGTTTGGGCAAAGAAACTTTATTTATATGAATCGTAAATTTAAAAGCAATAATTGGCGTTCGCCGTACTGAATTTTGAGACGGAAAACGCCAAATTTGACGCAAAATTCAATTTCTTACCTTTTGATTCTTCCTGCTGATGATGTATCTTCCGGCCCCAGTCGTCAATGGTAAAATCTCTATGGGTTAAGGTGGGAGTGTCTCTGGTAACCGCGTTTAATACCGCATGTTTGGCCTTGAAAACCTGCCTCGTAAATGACCTTTTGGCCTTGGCCTTGACCTCCATCGTTTGCTTTACTTGTGTCAGCGTGCCCGTCTGGAAAAAAGGATAACCCACACGCGCGCGACGGACGAAGAAAAAAAAAACAATCAAAATTGAGTTTGTGTTTTACGGTTCAATGTTAATATTTTTTTTGCACTCTAATCTTTTTCTCTATTCATCGCTTAGAAAAACAAAAAAAAGAAAACAAAAGACTAAAAAAGTGAATTCGAATATCCTTAACAATGTGCGTCCTCTTGATTTGCTTCTGGTTCTATCTTGCGTGGCGTCTCGATCGAGTGTCGATGAAGATGTCGCCCCCGTTATATTTGTTTGGGATTTTTTCGCGTTTTTCTCACGCTTACGGCCACGCGAAACCCGCGACGATGATGCGCCTGCCTCCGCACTCACGTCGCCCTGTAAGGCCTCTGACACTGGACGACTAGTGACCTGACATACTGTTCAAAACCACTCAGCCCAAAACCCAATGAGCCTTTAAGACGGTACAGGACATTTAGATTCGCCAAATTTTAATATCGGATAATTGTCTTAAACTTGGCAGAAAAAGTCATAATTTCCCGACTAGATGATTTCAAAAATTTGAGAAAACTTTTGAATTGTTTACGAATTTTATTTTGAGGGCAAAAAAATTACACTTGTTCTCGTAGTAAAAGCTCAAATCAAGTAAAGTTTTATAATACATCACCTACCTGCTTAAAATAACAGTCATTTTTCCGCCTACGCACTACGAGTTCCACGCACTACAGTTCCACTTTAAGTAGCAGTTTTTCGTTCCATTTTTGTGTTAATTTGAAGCAGGTAAACGCCGTCGAAACGCAAGCCAAAATTTGCGATTTTTTGTGCAAAAAACATTGGGCGAAACTATTACTTTAAGCAGGTAGTGCGTAGGCCGAAAAACTAACTGTTACTTTAAGCAGGGCTCGCCATTACTAGGGCTTTGGAAAGAATGGAATTAATAAATTATGTAGTACTCAAGTTGTACATAGGTCTTCAGATAAGGGTCTTATCATAAAACCCTGTTTATCGAAAAAGTTTTGAAGGGCCATTTATGTCGAATTAAAGTTATAGACCACACGTCCAAATTAACATGATTATTAACCATCATGCACCCGCTTTTAATCCCAAATTGCGACTCCCACTTAAATGGACCTTGATTCCTATTAATTCACGTTAAGTCACCAGTTAAGCCGAAAACAGCATATACACTCCCATGCGTGATTATCGTTCAACATTTGTTGATAAAAAAGATAACCGCCAAATTGGTCAAAAAATCCGCTAGTTAGCTAAACGAAGGGAAAGAGTGTAAGAAAACGGGTGACAACATAACAGCGCATGGGGGTGTCACTGGATTTACAAATAGAATAGGTTCGGTTTATAGTTTTTGCAAAATTTACAATTATTATAGTTATAAGATTTTCGTGTACTTTTATTGACACAAATAAAATTGTGTGTGACCCTTAATAAAGACACCCTATGTAGATATTTTGAACAGTGATCCTGTTGCTGATCATAGGTGTGACCCCAACGGCCATCCGACAAGAGCGAATCCTCCTCCAGCTTGAAAACCTTGAAGTCCCTCGGGGGTTACTCTCGATTATTCTTCAAGTAATTTTCGCGTCTGACCTGATTACACCAACCAGTCATACGGGTTAACTATCAAAGGGCAAAATCGATCTACTTCCCTTTTGATAATCGCCCTTCTCAAATACACGCGAAATCTTCTTATGTGTCTAAAAATTGGCGAAAAAAAAAAATTACCAAAAAAAAATGTTTTTGACAAATGTGTGAACAGAATAATAAAACCAAAAAAAAACACAATTTCGGAAATAAAACAAGAACAACAACCAAACAAAAATCGAACAATATTATTTGCGCAACGAAATTTATTTTTTTCTTT
>SCLG01000025.1:241620-257341 GCA_004367875.1 Oikopleura albicans
CAAAAAGACGTGATTTTATAAAAAAAAGTGTAAAAAGACATGATTTCTATAGAAAAAAGTGACTTGACCTTATAACGGCATAAATGGGTGACCTTATAACCAACCCCCTCTGTAGAATTGTGAAAAAAATTGTTACCTATTTGGGTAGCTGAAATTTGAAAAAAAAGTTGTTACCTATTTGAGTAATTACGTCATTTGTTACCTATTTGGGTGTTACCTATTTGGGGTGGGGACTGTAAATTGTTTTGAAAATTTTCAAACTTCGATTTGAGAACCATAATATAACTTTAATTCTCATACCCTAACTTGACGTCGCAATTTTTTCGCGAAATGAAACCTACCCTTACTTGGCGCTCCCTTTTTAGGCAAGATATATCGCTTTTCGCTACTGTTTGTTCACCTTGTACCATACATGGTATTTTACCAAGTTGACCCCCATTCGGAAAAATACCGTAGGCCAAATATTAATTCACAGTCTGTAGAGGGATGTGAGGACTAATACTCTATATATATACATACGCCTGTTGTAAATAGAAAAGTTATTCATTTCCTGAAAATATAGTAACTGAAGGTGGCATAAAATAACAATAACTATAACTAAATACATTTACGAAATTCAATTCAATAAGACGTGGCAAATTCTCGTACAACCTACAGTCAAAGACGTACAAAAACACAGAGTAAGAAAACTTCGTTGATTTTCCAAAAAAGAGTGTTCGAATAAAACGTTATTTGGAGAAAACTTTATCGATAAAATGTTTTGTGCGGCAATTACACCGAGTGCGCAGTTATCAGGCAGGTTTCGCGACACAAAAACCTGCCTGATAACTGCGTAGGGTACCTTATAACTGCACAGGGCGTAGGCGGAATAGGGGGGGACAGATGCAAAACATCACTGCGGGCTAACCTGCCTGATAACTGCGCACCCGGTGTATATTAAATTAGTGATATGTCCTGCGTTATTTCCCAAAAAAGTATTTCATAAATTTCATTGAAAATTTTTTTAAGACTACGGTGCTATAGCTAAAAAGTGGGAATGGCCAAACTAAGCGAAAGTGATGGATTGTGTCCTTCAAGTTGCAAAGAGGGATGGTATGACCTTTTTGTCGGGCCGAGAGAACAAACATCAGATTTTAGAAAATATGAAGAAGAAGACCTTGTCGAATGGGAAGGCACGGATTTCACCAGATTCAGTGAAAAAATACAGAAAAGCCTCCAAGTAGGAGCCATTTTTCTGTTTTGACAAATTGGTTTTACTTCGCGAGGATAACTATAAATATAATACACCGCCTGAGGGTTTATCAGGCCACTTTCGCTTTCCAAAACCGGCCTGATAAACCCTTAGGTGGCCTGATAAACCCCAAGGGCGTAGACGGAATAGCTGGAAAATATGCAAAACAAGGTGGACTAATAAGCGCACGAGCGGAAAATTGCGCAATACCAATTTGCTATTATCCAATGAAAGACCGGCCTGAAAAGCGCACGAGCGGGCAAAGGGCAAAGGGCGCCTGATAAACCCTCAGGCGGTGTACTACGCTATTGGCTTTTGGCATACAAACTAAAAACTCAAAACTCATTTGAGCAACTTTGTGTTTTGGGCCTTTTGAAAAAAGTGTATCGTATTGAGTTGATGACGTCATTTCATCCACGAAGTCTACTATAGGACCTACTCTTACTTGGCGGTGTATTATTTTATAAAAAACGGCTTTTTAAAATGAATAATGTTATAAAACTTATGAAAATCGTACGTTTAAAGATATTTGTAACCTTTGTCATTTGGCATATCATCATCCGGAAGGGGTTAAAGCAATTCAAAATGCGACAGAAGAAGAAGTTTCGGACAAATCTTGGTTGACGCATAATGTTTACTACAAAAAGCCTGGTGATTATTTCAGAAGGGGTCACAATCATGAGTTAAGTACCCAATTTGTCAAAGATACGCACAAATTTTTAACCCGTCCAGGAATGATTTGGGACACGGTTCAAAATCAACAACATTCGTGTTAACTTTACTAAAATTCTAGATGATCTAGGCACTAGTACTCTCCAGTACATGCACCAGGTGTACTTAAACCAGTTTTATGAAATTCTACAAAGTGTGGGTACGCTGTATACAGTTGTGGACACGAGAACGTGACACTCACTTGCCAAAAACTGTCACGATCTCGTGATTTTTCCGGAAAAGGTGCTTATTTCGTCAACTTTTTTTCGAAAACTGTCACGTTCTCGTGATTTTGTCACGTTCTCGTGTGTCACGTTCTCGTGTGTCACGTTCTCGTGTGTCACGTTCTCGTGTCCACAACTGAATACGGGTGCGCAGTTATCGGGCGAGTTTCGCGACGAAAAACCTTAATCGGGCGCCCGATAACTGCTCAAGGCGGAAGCGGAATAAGGTAAAAATATGAAAAAAACGCCCGATAACAGCACGAGGTTGCCCGATAACAGCACGAGCGGGAAATTTGGTCATATATATCCAAAAATATGGAAAAACCGCCCGATTACACCACAAACCCGCCCGATAATTGCAGTGTACATCGTACGGTCTCGTTCAATTTCAAATTAATATTGTAGCTGTGGTGCCCGAACGTGACACTTTTTGGCAAATGGAATCGTATGATTACATATTAGTTTTACATCTTTTGTTTTCAAATGATTTTATAACCAAAATTTGGAGAATGATTGAAGATATTCCAATTTGTGTGCAAGTATTCGTCTTCTGTGACAACGAGCGGCTTATAATAAGCTGGCGGGGAACGGAATCGTGGGAAGACTGGAAGACCATTTTCCGATGCACTGCCCGCCGCTGGCCATTTAACCCCGAAGTCCAAGGTCACTTTCATAGCGGGTTTATGCGGGCGTATGCAGCAGTACGTCAACAGTTATTGGACACATGCCGAGAGTTCATTATCGCAAAGAATCCAAAAACAATCGATATCACAGGGCACTCGTATGGCGCCGCTACTTCAGCATTGACTTTACTCGACTTAACGGTAAAAGCAAATTTAAATTTTTTGGCAAAATATGTACATACTAGACTGCCCCAAGCTTTTTTCGGGGGTATCCAAATCAAAAAACTTTATACTAGATGATAGAGCACGATCAACTGATGAAAAAATCACATTACAGGAAATTAGAATTTTAACCCCTAGCGGTCGATTTTGACGAATTTATCATTTTTTTTTTCGATAAAAACAATTTTTCTAGAATTCTGAGATGGGTCACCCTAATTTTTTAGTCCAAAAGTACCATTGGTACCATTGGTGCCATTAATCGTTTTTAATAATCAGACCCAAAAAAATGTCTAACCCATGCAAACTTTTCGAAAATTTTGGAAAAATGATTTTTTTTGAAATGTATATTCTGGATTTTTCGTATTGTATTCAGCCTAGTACATACATTTGTGGAAACCATTGTCTCGATAACGTAACGTTTTTTTATTATTTTATTTTAGATTAATCCAATAGGAAGCGTGCAATTGAAATGCGCAGTACTTGCGATGCCCTCTTGCGCCACCAGAACATTCCGAAAATACTTTTCAAAAGTATGTCCCGAGGTGCAATGCTTGACTCATCACAATGATCCGCTAAGTGCTTCAAAAAATTTTCATAAGCCTCTCAGAATATTTTTTACTTTTAGGGGAAGGCCTATTTTACAGGAATTGACATTTTTGGGAAAATTAAGGTGTAAAGCGGCTCTCCTAGGGGTCACGTTTGATGTGGCGGCATCCCCATTCCGTTTAGAGAAAATTTTCGGATAAAAGTTCAAGTGCATGTGCAAGAGTATAAAATGGCCCCCATGTTCTGGTAGTTTCAATAACATTTTATTTTATAGATTCTGAGAAAACCTAGTTGCATTATTCAAATCTAGTCCAAATTTGGACTAAGTGTCCCCTGGGAGTTAAAAATTACCACATCACCCCTTCGACTTCAAAGAATAAGAAATCGACATTTTTGTCAACCGGAAATCTGGTAAAAAAGTTCAGAATATCCGGTTTAGAATTCCGATTTCGCTAAAACTACGTACAACGAGATTCTGGACATCAATACAGACTTTCATATGGGCGCTTTTTTGTGAAAGAAGGTCACAAAAACAGTCGAAAAATGGACACCTTGAAACAATTCACCCCAATACGGACGCTATTTTCGAAAAACGTTCGTTAAAACGCTCATAAAAAATAGCTTTTACACTGAACACGGAACATTTTAGGTGAAGGGTACTTTCGCGACCAAAAATAGCCGCGAAATGCTGTTTTTAACAAGGTTTTGCGACCATTTTTTTCACCTACAAATAGTGGTCGCGAACTTTCAACCAAATGGTCGCGAACTCTCAACCAAATGGTCGCGAAATCATATTTTGAACAGCAATTCGTGACCACACATTTCGTCGCGAAAGTTTTCATAAACGGGTTTTTTTCGCGACCACAAATGGTTGTACCCCATTCCACATTTTAGGAACACTGTGAATAGTTACATTTCTTTCGTTTTCATCACTTCGTCAAGTTGGGAAGTCCAGTGTACCTAAAAACGGGTGCTTCAGTCCTGCTGTGTCCTACTGTGTGTACGAGTCTCAAAGAACGCATACAGAGCCATGGNGCGAAAACACAAAGTTTGTCAAAATAACAGTACGTGTCCGAGACACTATCGGTTCAAAGAAAAGACGCCCACGCAAAAAGACGGTTTACGGCGTATATCACGACTAGCATCCCTTGTTTAGAAATACTACTTTAGTATACACCACGTGCGCCCTTATCTTGCAACCAAGTGAAACATAACATAAAATTGAAACTGCGCAATACGTAGGCAATATCGAGGCGAACGGGAAGAGTTGAAAAATAATGGGGTGAAAGATAACAGCGCACCAGGTTTTCGTCATGGTTTGCGAAAGATAACCGTACAACTGGTGTAGTTGAAAACATCTTGCCTTACATTCTGTACATTATTCTACTACCTCACTTGCCTACTAGTGCCGAATATTTTCCTGTAATTATCAGACACTAACTAATTTTGCCGGTCTTCAAAATAAAAGTTCTTTACATCGTATGAGACAGTTGCAAGTATTTTTGACGCAATTTTCAGATTTTATTTTATACATGAAATTTACTTCAAGTCATCGTCTACGGTATCATAAAAGAGTTCAAGTTCGAAAAGTTAATTTACTCCAAAATCCTAGAAACTTTGTGCAGTTAAAAATTTGTAAATATTTGATCAGGTTTGCTTCTGGATTTATTTGTTTAATGAAAAAGGTTTCCAGGAATTGTTTTGTTTTTTTTTCTTTTAAGGGTGGTACAGTCGTTTCGTTGACAGAAATGTGAACGATAAAATTTTAAAACTGGCTATTTATTACTTACATTAAGTTCAGAAATAAAAGGCAAGCCACCTTTTATCAGAAAAAACTGAATAATTGTGTATTTAGTCAGGTATGATTTTAGTCAACTGGTATGATTTTACAGGGGTGATATGTATTTTTTTAGAAAAATGATATTATAATGTCAACCAACATTTCTACAAAATCTCCAATAACTTCGCTCTCAATGCCCAATACAACGCGAAATATTAAGAAAACAAGTAAACCAACAATGAAATTGCGGATTGGTTCCGTTTGCCTAGGGGCAATTGGTGTCGGAGAAATAATATTTGTCATCCAATTTATATAGTTTGAAATTTTGGTGAAAATTGCAGGAGCAAATGGAGTATCGGCGCATCCACCAAGACCCCAAGATGTTAAACCATAAAGAATAGGCTATTTATGGTTTGTAATTTTTGGTTTGAGAAATTTTAGTTGGACTAGAATATTATTGGCTTATACAGTCCTTACTTCCAATACGGACGTTTTTGATTCTCGAAAACATCGATCGTACTGGGATGAATTGTCATAAAATGTCCATTTTCCACTGATTTGGGGCCATTTTTCACCAAAAGCGTCCGTATTGAGTGCGCGGCGCACTGTGCGCCATTATTTAGCCTAGGGACTGCTAAGTAAACATAGTAAAGTTAATGAAAATTATTCATTTAAAACCATTAACTGTTGATTAACTATACAGACTAGCGCACCGCCGCTGTCTCCGGGGCAAACATCCTCACACAAAGCTGTCCAAAACTGATTCTTGAAACTGGTTAAAAATTATAAAAAAACCCAGCTGTTTCGAGTCACGGCATTTTTAGTACTCGTTAAATGCTGTTTTTTTTTAACGACATGTATTTGAAATGAAATTTGGACAGCTAACCTGGCCCCCATTAATGTATCCAGCACAAAACTCTTTTGCCTTTTTAAACCCATATCCATCAGATGGTTTACTCCAGTGCTCCCATAATGTGAACGGCGTATTGGCCGAACAATAATCTTGAGTCTGTTATAATTGAAATCTTTTTGTTTTCGTTTTTTATAAAAAGACCGCACTTACGATGTTTTCATGCCAAAGAGTAACATTTGTTGGTGATTAATGCCCTTCGCGTGGTTGCTCGTCATAAAATTGAAATACGCCACCTAACGGCTTAAAGTAACAATCAGCTTTTTCGCCTACGCACAACCTGCTTAAAGTAACAGTTCCGTCTACCTGCTTAAAGTTAACTCAAAAATGGAACAAAAAAGTGTTACTTTAAGTGGAACTGTTATTTAAAGAAGCTAGTGCGTAGGCAGAACAACTACAGAGCGTATTTCATAAAATTCCGCTGTCGTAAGCACCTATATTTTACCTTATTTTCTAGATGGTTGTCTCCCGACTTTCTCATTTTCCAGTATATAAGCAAATTGAAAGATTCCGCGACTCGTCATTTCAAATGATTCACAATTATTTTTTCTTTATTTTTTTGTCTTTTTTTTTACTGATTTGTCTTTATTTTGTTTCTTGATACCGTTTGTGACTCATTACATTCCTCTCGTCTTCTCTGTGGGTTTGAAATTTACTTTTTCATTTCCTGAGTTGATTTGTGCCTGTTCGATATGACACGTTATTAATATGCTTTTTCCAAAATTGTCCCGGGAGGAGGAACTAAAATTGACTCTGGAGGCCTATGCACTACAAGAACAAGGAGTTAAAACCTATGCCCTCACTACGGCTAGTAAATTTATTGAAGAAAATGGCTTGGAATACACGAGAGACTATGACCGGAAGGTTCAACACGAAACAAAGCAACAACAACAAAGCTGACCAGCCAGGCTTGTCGAAGTTGGGATTTTGAAGCAGTAATTTTTTTTTTGGATGAATTTTTGATTGCGCAAGATCAGTTTTGTCTTTTTTTTATCTGATTTGTAATCGAAAAAAGGAAATACATATTTACATGTATATCATACCAAATATCTCTAATAACTCAAATTATATCAAATGATATCAAGAAACAAAATAAACACAAATCAGATAAAAAAATGACAAAAAAAAATAAAGGAAAAATAATTGTGAATCATTTGAAATGACGAGTCGCGGAATCTTTCAATTTGCTTATATACTGGAAAATGAGAAAGTCGGGAGACAACCATCTAGAAAATAAGGTAAAATATAGGTGCTTACGACAGCGGAATTTCATGAAATACGCTCTGTATTAGTAGTTAAATTGTTACTTCCAGCGGGTAGGTGGTGTATAAAATACCGTGTGCTGTAGCCCAGAATGTAGGGATTGGAGCAATATTCGTATGGTTTGTAACGATATTTTGGCATCACCGCAACAGTCTGAGCTCCAACACACGGTATATTCTTTGAACTCGTAAGACTCAAGTCATCTCTAATAATTTCAATAAGTCATGAAATTTCCAGACTTTGACTCATAGTCTATGACCTAATTTATCAGACCTCTTAAGTCGATTATGAACAGTGACCTGGTGAGAATGTTTTAACTTTCAACGATTGTAGTGTTTTTGAAGGCTGGCCAGTACTTGTTAACCCCCATCCGGATACAAAACAATTATTTTTCAGTCGACCATCATCCGCAGAAATGTGTTCGTTTTGGTTTGGGAGACAAACAACTTCTCGAGCGCCATCTTCCAGAACCATTTTATCCGTTTTAATCAAACAAATATCGTTGAAGGGGCCGGTATAATTTTCCTTATATCCTCAGGTTCAAATAACGGCAAGGATAATGTACTACACCGCCTGCCGGGTTTTCTTGCCTTTAAAAAGGCTAAATAAGCGGTAATTTGGTAAAATAAGTGATACGTTTTGGTTCAAAAAGTGGTAGGATAACTCAATCTTGATAAGATAACCGAATCTTAGTAAGATAAACGATGGTAAGATAACCCATCAGGTAGTGTATACTACAAATATTGATAATGAGTCATTATTAATGACACTAGTCACGTCTAACAACAGAGGGTGCGCAATTAACCGTCCACAAAGATACTTTTACTTTGACAGTTGAAAAACTGCGTAAGACTTTGTATAGGAAATCTCCAAAAATCACGTTTGATTGCTTAACGGACCACGTAGGCGTTAATTTGCCGCCTAAAAGTGGACGGTTAACCGCGCATCCCTTGTATTGTATGGCTGATTCTGAACCTTTGCCTGGTCGCTGTAGTAATAGTGAGTAATCATTTTCCTAACATTCATAACACGTTTGCGACTCTCAGATCGTTCAATATCATGCACGCCAGCAATCACTTGCAATTTTAAACCACTATCTATAAAATCCTGTGCAACTTCACAACAGTGTCCCGCTGTTAACACCCACTCATCGTTGATAATCGAACCACCACAAAAGTGTTGCCCGTCAAGTTGAAGACTAACCAGTGTTGAAAAGCGAATAAAATATATACACCCCCTACGCAGTTATTCAGCTCGTTAGAAAATTTCGTTATGTAATATTGGCCACAAAGCGGCGCACTGCGTAACATATACACATATGAGCTCCTGGAAAATTTTCAATTAACGAACATTACCTATTTCTTTGGGCCAGCTGGAACTTTAAGGTGTTTAGAAATGTACACCTCCTACGCTATTATGTTGTCACCCGTTATCTTGCAAACTTCCTTCGCTCCGTTATCTTGCTTATTTTTCATGCAAATGTTGGAAAATAACGGTGCAGGGCGTTATTGAATTCATTATCACCCTCGTCTTATACAATTATAAGTCAATTTTCTACACTGGAACTAACCATCCAAGGCCACGAATGGGGAAGAGCCTCTACCCCGTTAAATATTCGAGATGAAGCGCCCATTGAAAACCGATTACCTAAAATATTATTTATGAAACACATATGACTAAAAAAACGTGTATTTTTGGGGACTACCCGTTTTGGGGAAAATAAATAAAATCATACCCATTTCAGAGACGAGGACTATATATATATACACCCCCTGCGCAATTATCAAGCGGGTTGGCCCGCTCCTGCTGTTATCAGGTGGGTTTTCCCCAACAACCGTTTCACTCTTCCGCCTACGCTATGTACACTTATCACCCTATGCAGTTATCAGGCACCCTGCGCAGTTATCAGGCGTTTTTTTGTCGCGAAACCCACCTGATAACTGCGCAGGGGTTTAATATTTTGTATTTTTTTTTTTTGCTTTTGTAAATTGTCATATAAAATTTGTGTTTACTAACAAGTTTTATGTTTTAGTACCTTGTTTGCATTGAGTACCAAAAGGAATACGGTCTTGTCCCAGGCCGAAATTAAAAAGACATTCAACGATTAGTAAAATTAACATATTCGACAAATGAGACTTTTCAGGTAAGTGGTATATATACCCAATTTTTACAAAAGCCCAAATTCTTTGTGGACGGCTTTTACAAAAGCAATTGATAAACAAATATTCATTGAATTTAAGAGAATTTCCCGGATTTTAGTTGAATGGGCTCAATAGATTGTGAAAACGGAAGTCAAGTACAGTCCCACAAACCACATCCATTAGCTCAGATGTTCATGCTAAAAATGAAGTCTAGGAAAATCATTTATTTGAAAGACGGATTGAGAATTGCAATAATTGTGTTTTTTTTTTTTGACTTTGATTATACATCACCGACCTGCTAAAAGTAACACTGATCGCTGAAGGTAAACAAAAAATTCAACTAGTGATGAGCTTTTCCGCCCACGCACTTTTGGCTTAAATCAACAGTTTTTCTTTGCATTTAGAATAATTTTGGTTCAAACCAGGGCTCGGCACGAATAGCCTTTGGCACATGGCTTGACTTGGCTTGGCTTGGTTTGGCTTTTGTAATATTTTGAAAGCCAAACGAAATCAAGCCAATTTTTGAGAAGGTAAAAAGCCAAGCCTTGGCTGCCAAGGCAAGCTAAGCCAAAATTTTTCGAGAGGGGAAAAAGTCGAGCCAAGTCAATAAAAATGCCTGGCCTTGCCGAGCTTTGATTGAAACGCAAAAGTGGTCGTCATTTTTCCCGCGCGCATACACCCTGTTGCGTTCATAAAATAGAGGATAAAATAGTGTCCCCTTTAAGTAATACACCCGCATCGTTTTACCTTGAAAATAAAAAATGTTTTGTGAATATAAAATGGCATACAAAACGGGTTGCACCGCTGAAATATGACAAATTTGAAAGCTCAAACGTCCTTGTTTATTTAAAAACTTGCAATAAAATAATATATTCGAATAAGAATCATTAACTTGTGTTTTTTTTCAACGTAAACTTCATGCAAAATTAAATCATCGGTGTCCCGTATTTCCTCGGCATAAGGTTTAAGTTATAAAATAAATTTTTAATGAAAGTTGACCAAAAACGTGACCCCAAATAGGCCTCTGAAAAAAGAAACAAAGTGGTGAATATAATTTATTACAATGTCCAATCGATACATAGAAAGATATACAGCAAATAACAGAAGCAAAAAAACATGGATAATCTTTCAAAAATCTTGCATGGGAAAAAATCAATTTATATTGTTCGTAATTTTACTGACATTACTCTCAATACGAACGCTTTCTTCGAATACAGACACTTTTTTGTGAAAAAATGTCCCCAAAACAGTCGAAAAATTGATATTTTCCCCAAGACGGACGCTGTTTTCGAGAATAAAAAACGTCCGTATCTAAAGTAAGGACTGTAATTCAATTTGCTGAGGGGTCTAACAGCAAGACACAAACTTTACCGGCCTGTTGTCTTTAAGCCTCATTAGGAACGTTTTACGGTGAAAAAATCGTCCTAATAATATTATAATTATTTGCACAACAAATCGTCCCTAATGGGAGCATCCCCTTTGACAAATATTACAAAAACTGAATAATTGGTAGATGTAAAATTATTTCAGAATTTTTTTTAGTTTATTGAATATGTTCTGTATTTTATAGTTTTAATTAGCGCAAAATAGATGACAATATCAGAAAAATTCGGTAAAAAATTAAAATTTCAAAAGTTTCCAGAAAAGTTATTTTATTCGGACTCTAAAAATTTTTCGAAATAGATTTTGTGATAATGTGATATTTCTAGGTTATTCGGTATTCATTCTAAACATTTTAGAATTAACCACCTAACCAGTTATCTTACCAATTACTTCACTCAAAAAATGTTAAAATAATCCGGCCATGTTAACCCGGCCCCGTCGCGCTTGGATCGCACCCCGTCCCCGTCGGTGTACAACGAAACGTTGTACGTTTTCAAACGATAATTGTGAGCGACTGGAACAATTATTTGGATTGATTTTTTTTGTAATGGAAAGTTTGGAATCTCTTCTTTTTAACTAAACACTNAAGACATGATTTCAAAGATTTTTTCCCAAAACACATACTTCAAAAAAAATTGACTTGACCTTAGTGCTGGAAAAAAATGACTTGACCTTAGTGCAAAAAAGATGACTTGACCTTATAGCGGTCACCTTTTGTGACCTTATAACCATACCCCCCTGTACTAAAATTAACATATTCGAGTTAAACGAGACTTTTGAAATTGGTGGTATATATACCCAATTTTGTATTACAAAAGCAATTGATAAAGAAATATTCATTGAATTTAAGATAATTTCCCGGATTTTAGTTGAATGGGCTCAATTGATTGTGAAAACGGAAGTCAAGTACAGTCCAAGTAACCACATCCATTAGCTCAGATGTTCATGCTAAAAATGAAGTCTAGGAAAAATCATTTATTTCGCAAGACGGATTGAGAATTACAATTGTGCCTTCCAAACTTTTATTATACATCACCGACCTGCTAAAATTAACAACGCTTAAAGTAACACTAATCGCTGAAGGTAACATTTTTTTCAACTAGTGGTGAGCTTTTCCGCCCACACACTTTTTGCTCAAATCAACAATTTTTCTTTGCATTTAGAATAATTTTGTTTGAAACCAGGGCTCGGCACGAAAGGCCTTTGGCACATGGCTTGGCTTGGTTTGGCTTTTGTAATATTTTGAAAGCCAAGCGAAACCAAACCAATTTTTGAGATGGTTAAAAGCCAAGGCAAGCTAAGCCAAAATTTTTCGAGAGAGGAAAAAGCCAAGCCAAGTCAATTAAAATGCCTGGCTTTCCCGAGCCCTGATTGAAACGAAAAAGTGGTCGTCATTTTTCCCGCTCGCATACACCCTGTTGCGTACATAAAATAAAGGATAAAATAGTGTCCCCTTTAAGTAATACACCCGCGTCGTTTTACTTTAACTCTCAGGGGAAGGAGTTTTTGGGAACGCGTAGGCGAAAAATGTGTGTAAATAAACACTGACTTAAAAAATTCAGAATAATTCGCAATAATTCAAAAAACTGGTTAAACCAAGTTGTAAAACACGTCAAACTACGTTGATCTGACTATTCAGAAATTGATTTGGGCCACCAGGGCCCCCTAGAGAGTTGTTGGAAATCGCCAACCTACGCAAAAACACCGTCAATCGAATTTTCTCGAAAAGTTGAGGGGGGTCAGCAATACCCATTTTGGGCTTCCATATGCCTTAAATCGACGAAAAAAACAAGTTGCGTGTCTATATACACGCACTTCCCCTTGGGAGTTAAAAATAAAAAAATGTTTTGTGAATATAAAATGGCATACAAAACGGCTTGCACCGCTGAAATATGACAAATTTGAAAGCTCAAACGTCCTTGTTTATTTAAAAACCTGAAATAAAATAATATATTCGAATAAGAATCATTAACTTGTGTTCTTTTTAACGTAAACTTCATGAAAAATTAAACCATCGGTGTCCCGTATTTCCTGGGCATAAGGTTTAAGTTGTGAAATAAATTTTTAATGAAAGTTGACCAAAAACGTGACCCCAAATAGGCCTCTGAAAAAAGGAACAAAGTGGTGAATATAATTTATTACAATGTCCAATCGATACAGAGAAAGATATACAGCAAATAACAGAAGCAAAAAAACATGGATCTTTCAAAAATCTTGCATGGGAAAAAATCAATTTATATTGTTAATTTTATTTTACATTCATTACTCTCAATACGGACGCACTCAATACGAACGCTTTCTTCGAATACAGACACTTTTTTGTGAAAAAATGTTGCCCAAACAGTCAAAAAATTGAACCTTTCCCCAAGACGGACGATGTTGTCGAGAATAAAAAACGTCCGTATCTTAAGTAAGGACTGTAATTCAATTTGCCGAGAGGTCTAACAGCAAGACACAAACTTTACCGGCCTGTTGTCTTTAAGCCTCATTAGGGACGTTTTACGGCGAAAAAAGCGTCCCAATAATATTATAATTATTCTCACAACAAATCGTCCCTAATGGGAGCATCCCCTTTGACAAATATTACAAAAACTTCATAATGGGTAGATGTAAAATTATTTCAGAATTTTTTTTTAATTTATTGAATATGTTCTGTATTTTATAGTTTTAATTAGCGCAAATTAGATGACAATATCGGAAAATATTCGGTAAAAAATTGAAATTTCATAAGCAGTGTTGGAAACGTTGGGCGTTGGGATGCGTTGGCCAACGTCCAACGCCCAACCAACGCGTTGGGAACGTTGGGCGTTAGAGAATCAAGCGTTGGCCAACGCTTGCGTTGGGCGTTGGGGAAAATCCGAGCGTTGGCCAACGCTTGCGTTGGGCGTTGGTGAAATTTAGAGCGTTGGCCAACTTTTCCAACACTGTTCATAAGTTTCCAGAAAAGTTATTTTATTCGGACTTCGAAATAGATTTTTAATGTGATATTTCTAGACGGTTATTCGGTATTTATTCTAAACATTTTAGAATTAAGCACCTAACCAGTTATCTTACCAATTACGTCACTGAAAAAGTGAAGATAACCCGGCCATGTTATGATAATTGGTTTTCAGATAGCTGGTTACGGGGTGTATAATAATTTTGTCTTGAGTTCTTTTTGAAAATTGAAATCAAAATGCTATGAGTTATTTTACACGGTTATGGAAAAGGTTATAAAAACAAAAAGCTTGGCCACTGGTAATTTAGTTACGCTAAAAGCGTGCCTTTAATAAGAATACATATACAGTCATTTTACTTGAAGTTAACTCCCAGAGGTCTATTTGTAAATATTTGCATGGACTTGTATACTGTGACTCTGAGTCATAGACTATGAGACTGGTGCAACCTCCGGTGGAGAAAAAACTTTGAGAAAGCAAATAATTTCATAGAACGCTAGACGGTATGTGAATTAACAGATAGCTTTTTTGAAAAAGGCGATTGGTGTACACTAGGTGGTGGTACTTACTAGGAGTATTTGGACTACATAAACATGAAATCGGGGACCTTTTCCGTAAACAATGGCACAATTATTCAATGGTGTTGCATCATAACACTAGGCTTTTATGAAAGCGGGTCGTTTTGCCCAATTGGCAAGAGAGCTTGAAAAAAGGTGACGAGTAATCAAATCTTCGAAAAATTCCCGTTTTCATAAAAGACAAGTGTTATTAGTCCAGGGATAATTTATGGGCTCTAAATTTAACTAAAAATGGGAACAAAAATCCGTATTTTGTTGGAATTCATAGATTTGTGACAATTTTCAAAATTTCTAATAATTAAAGCGCTTTCTAAAATCAACATTTGTAGTAAGATACTGAAGGCGTTGTTTTTTTAATTCGAGCTACATGAATGTAAAAAATGGACAATTAATAAAATGGGAACACCAAATGGAAATAAATTAATGGAAGCAGTTTATCGGGTTGTCACAAATCTTTATTTCTTTCATTTTGTTGAAAAAAAAATATTACTACTAAAAGGCTTTTGTGATCCTGGTTTACATTAGGGTCGCCTTGGTTTTTATCAAAATTTCACTTAAATATTTCCAACAGGTCATTTTCATCAAATTTCAAATTTGTCACGGAAAAAATAATAGGGGAAGTTTTGATAATAATAAAAAACATGAGTGACCTCATGAGTGACATGAGTGAAATGTAATTTTAAAACAGCGGGCTACCCTTTCGAAAATCTGCCAAATATAGTTAAAAAATTTCCGTTAAATTTATTTTTAACAGTCTGAATGAGAAGTCCACTACGCGTTTTCGGTTTTTTTAATGCGTGGAGACTGTAGATCGTTCATACTGTAGATGTGTACCATTTGTTATTTTTTTCTGTAAATAAGTGTGAAACAAATTCTGCAAGCGCCCTAAGAGTTAATTTTCGACAATTTGTGTGTTTCGGGCTAAAATGCTTTGTCTTCCGCGTGCCTCGAGTGCCCTACGAGCGTTTTCGACGATATGTGATAAAAGTTCGACACAACTGTCACAGACGGACATCCTTTTGTTGGTGTCTGCGCTTTTATCATTCCAAGTTTCCCAACTGACCGAATTTTCCGGAGTGTCGACCGGATAAAGCATGTAGGCGGCCGCGTCCTGCCACTCGTCCACTGGAGAGCACACTTTGCGCAAACACTTTTTACACACCTTAGCCTTTT
>SCLG01000025.1:258076-281145 GCA_004367875.1 Oikopleura albicans
AGGAGTTAAAAATAGGTACGGTGGCAACGTGCAGTCATCGATTATTTTCATATGTTTATTAATAATGTAACGTTGGCTGAATAATAATTTAAAAATTCAACAAACGCGTTTTGTTTTTCGCTGCCAGGTACGTTATTCATTTTTAACCCTGACCTTACAAATATCACATGGGTAGGCCCAGGTCATCCAGTTGAATCGTTGAATTTTACAATTGAAGCAAATTTGCTCGCGCGATAACAATTTATATAAGTTATTTTGAGAATGGTACTTTTCGACTTCGGCGCGCGAAAAAACCTGACGGATATGGCTTAACTCCCGCACGGTCAATTTGAGACATTCCATTGGGTGACTCCATAGCTCGTGTGTTTTTGACCGGTGTAAAACATTTGACCGGTGCTCGGCCCGGACAATACCGGACATTGTAACCGAACGTTTGAATCCATAGGGGGTCTCGGCTTCCATAGTCACCGGAGGGCGCCATTCTTCGCGGTCCGAACGGATACGGTGCCCAGGCGTTGACTGCGTTGACATACTCTANCCTACGAGTTCCCAGAAACTCCTTCCCCTGAGAGTTAAGATAACTGGTTAGGGGTGTCATTTAAGTACGTCGAAGTAGTCTTTAAAAAATTTAGGTTACACTATCCGCCGAGTCTATCCGTGAGGTCAAAAAATTAGAAAAATTCTGCCGCCTACGACCTGCGCAATTATCTTGCCATTTTTGAAACTACTTTGGCAAGATAACTGCGCAGGGGGTGTACTATGTTTCAGAAATACGATTGATAAATCCGTGCTCTTGACCATGCCACATCCAGGAGGTGGCGTTCTTCTATCGCATCGTGTTGGGGAACCATATCTTTGCATGACGGGTGAGGCACAATCCCCGCGCAAATGAGAAATCCGAAGTGATGAAGAACGTGCTAGTCCCATCCGGGGCGCCATCGGTGTCGAATCTGCCGAAATAAAAATATCGTTTAGTTTCGAGCCGGGTCGCAGTGGGGAGCCCTCAATCTGGTCAAATTTTAGCGATAAAATATCTTCGCTGTCGGTCTCGAGCAAGTCCATTTGGGAAACGCGAATGACTTTTTTTGGTTGATTTTTTACTTTTGCCGGAGTGGTCGAGGAGGATTCCATTTGCTCATTGATTGTTTCGAAGCGGCGACGAAATGGCGACTGGCGACTCTGACTTCGGCGACCACTTTGACCTTGACCTTGAGTTCACAAACTGAAATTAAAAATACACTTTCCAAAATCTCAACCTNCCGATTGAATGATATTTAATAAGAAGTTTCAAATATTTATACCGGACTTTTTACTCCTAAAAGTATCGTATAAATTATTTATAATAAATCGTAATAAATTATCGTAATAATTTTTACAAAAGTTTTTTACTCAATTTTAATCCATTTTAATCCATTTTTTACAACATTTTTTTTTACCAAAATGATATACACCACCTACTTGCTTAAAGTAACAGTCAGTTTTTCCGCCTACGCACTACCTGCTTTAAGTAACACTTCCACTTTAAAGTAACACTTGTTTGTCCCATTTTTGGATGTATTTGAAACATATAGGCGGAACTGTTACTTTAAGCAGGTAGGTGGTGTATGAAATATTATTATAAAAATGAGATGACATGTTTTTTTCTATTTTTCAAGGTTTTTACGTTTTTCAATTTTTTCGAGGTATTTACATCTTATTCTGATTATTTGCAGGTTTGTTGAATAAATAAATTTCTAGTAAATTTTTCAAGCTTCTATGGAAATATTTTTCAGCTCGTGAACCCTACCTGTCGGTGTAAGAGGTTTGGTTGGTGATGATGCGTTGGGCGAGTGCGGTACCGGGGCTGTAATGGGCGAACACGGGGCTATAATGGGCGACTTCTGCTGCTTTAAAGGTACTTGAGACACGCTACTCGTCGCAGGAGATTGGGGCGTTGTTGTTGTTTTTGTTGTTGTTGGTGAATTTGGAGGTAATTTTAGTGGTGAATTTCCATGTCGAATGTTCATTAAGTGCTCTCGCGTCAAGGCATCATCATCGACTTCGTAGAAAAAACGCAAAATTTTGACTACTGTCAAGTTTTTCCCTAGAGAAAATAAATATTTGCTTCTGAGGGTTCAATATTTTATACAAACAATCTAATCTGAACCATGGGTCGACATAACTCAAAAAAATAATATCCTCGGCTGGTCTCTCGAGCTCCAAAATTGTAAATGAGCTGTGCTCGACTGGCCTCTAGAGCTCCGAAATTTAAATGGCTTTTGGTTTTACTTTTGGGGGTTGTAATTTTCGATACGAACTGGCGTCCCCTCACCTACCCAGTTCAAGAACATTTCAAGACCAGTTCAATATTACTGGGAAGGCTAGCTGGTTGTTGCCTAGCCCTGATCTGAATAACTACAGTGCCTACCGGAGAATTTTTTTATATTTTAATTATATTTTTCTGACGTGAATAAAATGCATAAAGCTTTACATTAGGATAAAATGTTAGATGCCATACAGTGATGAGTCATACTGTACATGCATCCATAAATTATGGACCATAATCCTTGATTAAATAAAAATGGATTTTAGGTTTACTTTTAAGAAGCCGTTAAGTTTAGGGTCTCAAAAATTGCTCAGCATACCTTTTCCCTAAATTAATCGCAGTGTTTTAAGGCAAATTGCTTTATATTTTTATATACATACGCGTCAGTTTAAATTTAAGATTCATGAAATTGAATTTGTTCCAAATCACAGAATCAATAAACCTGTCAACGTTAAGCAAAGAGAAAAAAAAATGAAAAACCTTCATGTCACTGGTCCACTTTTGGAGCCGTATCTAACAATTCCAGTGACATAATCAAATTATGTTATTTTTAGCTGTTTATTATGGAAATTAATAGATACAGATGCACTATTTTTTGACTCCGAAACGCCTTCAACGATAAAAATGCTCTTTTGCTCCAAAACCTGTGCAATTTTGTCTCAAATTTGTGATCTACGCCGTAGATTCTACGGGTCAGTAGATTCTACGGGCCGTAGATTCTACGGGTCAGAATCTTTCCATGTGGAAAAACTACAATCCGCCCATGTAGAAAACACGAAATACCAATAAACGGATTTCATGTCCGACGGTGAGTAGCACTTACAGGCCAATTTTATGATAATTTAGTTATTTATGGTATGAGAATGAAAGTCAACATAGAGGGATCAAGTAAAAAAACGAAATAAAGCATAACAATAGAATTTCTTAGGGAACATTTTCAGACAAAAAAAGACAATTTATAAATTCGAGCGTGTCTAATACATGTCTTCTAAAGAAAATGAATTGTCTAAAATATGTAAAATTATTTCTATCTCAAAAATTGATAAAAATCTAGTTTCATCTTTGCTTTTTCTTTAAAAAAATGTTTCAACATATTTTTTTTCAATTTAAACGTCCATTTATGAATCATTGATTATAAATTGATTTTTAGTCAAATCCATATGATATGTTCAGCGTTAAATACAGTTCCTTAGACTTTTTTTTATCCCGGATTTACCAAAAGACAAAATAAAAATCCCCGACCAGTCTATTAGAAAACATTATGTTATTAAGAAGTATATAAGGCCTAAGATTTGGTTTTAAGACTTTATTAATTTTATTAATTCCGTTTGTTACCTCTTTTATTACAAGGTACATTATTAATTACTATTATTATGGTATGACTAAATATAAATAGACTGATGTTGAAGGAACAAATATTAATAAACCCATTTTTTACCAATTATTATAGGTTTTAAGGTATTTTGATAGAATAATTACCGTTTTCTGGTGCTCTGGCGGTACTACCAGGCAAAAACGACCGGTTCTACTCGGCGTTTTACATGAATTTCCGCCATATTTTCTCCCGCATTTTCTAGATGGCGATATTTGTGTTTTTGACGTGCGGAAAAAAACTCTAGTTTGGCTATCTAGAAAATACTAAAGAAAAAACCGCGTAAATTCATGTAAAACGCCGAGTAGTAATGATATTTTTAAAATGACTATTTTTTACCAATAAATTATTGGCAATAATGGTCGCTTTATGTTTGTGATAATTATCGGTTTCTCACAATTCTGCATGAAACACTGATTTTGATATTATTCTTTTAAAATGACCCGTTTTTACCGGTATTTATCGGTTTTAGAGCGGTGCAATCCGCAAAACGCACGCAGCCAAACCTTATAAAAGTGTATCTATATTGAACCCTATACTTGGTCGACTAAAATGTTACATTTGAAATGTCATCTCTAAGCTTAGGCCGTTGGTCTAGTCCGCGTCTTTGTCATCATGTTTTTATTCTCTTTTTTTTCTTAATTTTTTCTCTTTCTGTCGTCACCGTCTATTTTTTTTCTTTTTTTTCTCCAGTAGCAGCACACGGTACAATATGCAGATGTTGAAAGAAAGCAATTTAGCGCTCAACCCTCACTCGTCGGCTTTAACTCCCATGGGAACGTGTGTTGAAAAACGACCTCCGTGTTAAAATATGCAATATTGAGAGCAAGAGACCTCCTCTTTTTTTTTGTCTTTTCTTTAGTACTCGAAATGTGTGTTTATCGGTCCGTCTGTAAGCAGGCTATTTAGATGTAGTTATGGAAATCGATTGCGATAAGTATTGATCACTTCTTTTTCAATTAACCATTAAAGAATAAAATCTGTCTGACCTAAACAAAAACTAGGTTAAAAATGCAAAATATAAACTTTCGATTGAGTATTGTTTTTCAGATCTATTTAACTCTCAGGGGGAAGGAGTTTTTGGGAACCAGTAGGGGGAAAAGGTGTGTAAATAAACACGCACTTCAAAAATTCGCAATAATTCAAAAAAAACTGGTAAAGCCAAGTTGTAGAGCTCATCAAACTATGTCGATCAGACTTTTCAGAAATTAATTTGGGTCACCAGGGCCCCCTAGAGAGCTGTTTGAGATATCCAACCTACGCAAAAAAGAACACCGTCAATCAATTTTCTCGAAAAGTTGAGGGGGTCACCAATACCCTTTTTGCCCTACGGGGCCTCCATATGCCTTCGACGAAAAAACAAGTTGCGTGTATATTTACATACACTTCCCCCTGGAAGTTAAGAGTGGGAACCAGCCAGTTTTTTCATTTAGGACCTTCTAAAATTTCCCACTCTTAAGTCAATTTTTACAGCAGCTTCGAACATTGGTCATAAGGTCATTGTAAAAAAGCTCATTGAATACAGGCTAGAATAAAGTTAACAACAAGTCATGTAGAACAGATATTATAATCTGTTGTGTAGTTACCTCTATAAATTCCGAGATTTTTAAATAAATGAGACTAAAAAATAGGTATAACTGAGACATATTTGATACATTAAATTATTGGTATAGTTAAATCCAGGAGCTTTTTTTAATTTTTAACCTGGTAATAGTCATAAAATACACAGGGTGCGCAGTTATCTTGCGAGCAGTTATCTTGTAAAAATTGCCGCTCGTACGCTTATCTTGCGACTTTTCAGAATTTTTTTTTTCGGGATTTATAATAGTTATATTCTATGCACTGAGCAGTTATCTTGCGAAAAAACGCTTATCTTTCGAATTTTCAAGGACCAAGTTCGCAAGATAACTGCGCACCCTGTGTAGTGAATTACAGTAGATGCGCCTAAAACGCGACAGTGCGCCCAGAACGCGACAGGTTTTGGTCGAGTGAAAGTGTCGCTCTATGGGCGTATCAACTGTATGTAAAATTAGACGAAACGTGTTTGCCGTTTTTTTCCAGTTTAAGAGCTCTACATGTAGCTACAGTATGAGTTACATGAAAATCGGGTGCGCGTTTCTAGAATAGACCAATTTTATTTTTCATTTCATAATGGCGTAATGAGAAAGTGGGGAGTAAATGAAACGGAAAACTGGTCTATTCTAGAAACGCGCGGCCGATTTTCATGAAACTCACACGGTACCACTAAAAACGGCAAACACTTATTTTTGAATATTGTGGTAAAAAACGAACACCGAGAAGCTTTTTTCAAAGCATCAACCTAGAAAAAGTGCACATCGAGAGGTTTATTTGAAAAAAAAATGGTCTGAAAAAAGGTGCACATCGAGAGGTATTTACAAATTTTCGTGAAAAAGTGCACATCGAGAGTGACATGCACATCGAGAGTCACATGCACATCGAGAGAGTGCACATCGAGCCCCTGACTGTAGCGATAAAATATTACTTTATAGGGTTATTCAGGGAGAACTGACTGTAATAAATAAAGTCATATTTTAATTCAAATCTATTGTGTTAAAAATATTGTACAGGGCAAATAAATAAGATTTTCGTTTTTAATGAGTTAATCTATGAGTAGGATAATTAACGCATGGGAATATATATGTGTCGGTGGTTATTGATTTCTCCTTATTTCATCTAAAAACCTGTCGGGCAGCCTTTTTTTAAATACCACAAATGTCTCATTTAATTGAATTTTGTATTTACGCCAGATGCTTCATTATTGCGCTTCATACCACTAAAGGAATTCAAATTGAATTATTCAATAAAATTTGTGAAGATTCAATTACGGCACCGGTTGAGGTAGGGTTAGCCCGGTTAGGTACGTTAATTTAGGGTAAACGAAGGCACTTTACCTAACAGTAAATTGTATAACTACCTGAAAGTAAAGTGACGTCAGAATAAGGGTTATAGTGATGGGTCCATTGGGCCTCGGAAATGCTGTCTAGCGCCAAAACGTGTCTCATTTTTCATTTTTTTTTGTTTCAACGTAATCTACGCATCAAACTGCATCATGTACTATGTGAGTTTCAGAGAATTCTATTTTTTTTTTCGTTCAGAAAAGTCTGAAAAGTCTGATTACCTAGGCCTAAAGATAAGATACAGTCGCCTCGCGGATATCTTTGCAGCTCAAAGTATCACGGAAAAATAGTTGGTAAGTCCTCCACGAAAACTCTAAATGACAGGGTAAAATTACCCGGTAAAAATTTGCAACGAGGGTAAACTTCGCTCCGTAAATTTCATAACAAGCTTTACCGATGAAGTGCCCCGCACAGCGGTTGGGGACATTGCCAAAAATTACTTTACGCTAACAGAATTGACCCGAAATTATCATAAGCAAGTAAATTCCAGTAATCGGCTCAAATAAGTTTTGCGCGACCTTCAAAACGTTATTAAAACGTTTGACCCGCGGATACTTTATTTTGGTAATTTCAGGTCAATTCTGGCAGCGTAAAGTAATTTTTGGTAGTGTCCCCAACCGCTACGCGGGGCCCCCATGGTATACATTTTGTATACATTTTGAAGAGAAAATAGTGTTATTCCGGGACGCTTGGCGATTTTTGGTCTCCAAGCGTCCTGGAAAAAGACTTTTTTTGTCCCGGAATTCGACTTTAAAACTCTGGAAAAAAAAGTTTCCCACAGCTGGACTATCGCAGAACACAATTATAAAATCAGTATTAAGAATATATAATTTAGAAAACGAGGACCGTAGTTTGGGTCGGCTTGGTTCCCGTTATTCTTTATTAGTTGAACCCAAAAGTAAAAATATGCGTCTCCAAAATGCATCTATATTGAGACTGTGTTATGATTAATTCGTCTTAATTAATTAATGTTAATTATACTTCACCTTTTTATTTGATTGATTATAAGAGCCGGCGATCGATGTTTGAGCAATAAGGGGGTGAAAGGAGCTGTAAATTCAAAATTATATCCCAGATCAATCTCGGCTAAACATTTTTTGACACATTTTGACATAAAATCAAATTCTACCAGTATAAATCTACCAGTATAATACGATAATGGCGATAGCATATTACTAATTCGGACAAATATAAATTATGTGACGTGATGAAAGTATAAAAATAGCACTAAGTTTTTGGCTAAAAGGATCAATTTGATATTATATTAACTCGCAGGGGGAAGTGTGTGCATATATGCACACGACTTGGTTTCCATTGGCGAATTCCATTAGCGGTATTTTTACGTAGGTTGGATATTTCAAACAGCTCTCTAGGGGGCCCTGGTGGCCTAAATCAATTACTTAAATTAAGAGTCAGATCGACGTAGTTTGACGAGCTCTACCAGTTTTACCAGAATTATAGGCAAATTATTGTGAATTTTTAAGTGTGTGCATACCTGCAGACAATTTTACCCTACGGATTATCAAGAAGTCCTTCCCCTGACAGTTAACTCGCATTATTTTACTGCCAAAAATTTTCTTTTGTAGACTAATTTATCGACTTTGTTGTTTTGCTTGAAAAGTCCAGAAGTTCGAGAGTTTTTTCAAACCAACAGGTTTTTTTTGACAACCAGTGTATGAAACGGCAAAGACTACGCGCGGTAGGGAAAGGAGTTAAATATAAACGGAAAACTCGCTGTGAGTTACACTATCGTAGTGATTTGCAAAGGCAAAAAAAATAAATAATGTTACCACTTTTTGGTAACGTTTCTTGACAGGGCGTCTGAGGCCTATGTGGCCCGTGTTTGGTCATTTTTGAGCGCGCTAAGCCAATCACTGAAAGGCAAAGCACCGAAAGGCGATTTCCTTCTTTTAAAATATTTTTCTTTTACAGTTCTCCCCCTCTTAAGTGTCGCACTTAAGGAGAAATACGCATCTCCCCTAAAAATTGTTTTTCGCGTTTTAAAATCAGGACGATAGATGTGCACATTACGCCAAAATTTCCGAAATCAAGCACCAGTCATTTAATAAATCGAAAATGAAACATAAAAACGACAATGTTCCGCGTGAAAACGGGGAAATTTTGGCCGGATTTGATCGGCCCATAGCATCTATCATATACAGTCCTTACTTCCAATACGGACGTTTCTGATTATCGAGACTATAACATTCAGTATCAGACGCCGTTAAAGTTTTTTTTTTGTATTTTTTTGAATAATTGCCAGAATTTTAACCTGCGGAATTGGAATCAATATCATACGCCTTAATTAATAACTGACAAATAAAGCATGCCCTGAATGATGCAAATATCTGACGTAATGCGCGTGTAAGGTCAAAGCGAACCGAACCTACGTAAATAAAAAAATGAATGACTGGAGGCAATCGCATTTTTTTTTATTTGCGTAGGTTCGGTTCGCTTTGATCTTACACGCGCTTTATGTTACCGTAATCGTGCACCCGGACTTATTCTAGAACCTTTACATTCTAGAATGCATGCGAGAGTACGATTTTGATGACCGACAATCATTAAGAATAGAAGAACACCTGGTACTTGAATGTATAATATACATTCTATATACACATATTGAATGAGATATTATATTTATTTTTTAGAGTCAGCTATTTTAAACAGATGATAAATGATGATATGAGATGCCGATTTCAAAGTCAAGGTGCTCAGGGGTTAACAAATTAAATAAGCGAAATCTCTAAAATAAAAAATAAAAATCAATACTTTATTCCGTTTTATCTAATGAGGTTACAAGCTGAAAGCGACCCGGTCATATTACCTCCCACGCAATTTTAAAATATAGTAATACGATTACTTATTGCGTGGGAGGTAATATGACCGGGTCGCTTTCAGCTTATAAAAACTTTATTAACTAGAGATCAAATTCAAGATTGCACCTTTCAAGCGTCATACAAAAAATCCTTGTGTGCAATTTTTCTAGATATATAATTCGATTGGTTGTCCAATTGTCATCATATAACGCGTTTTTAACTTCAATCTTCGTCAACGTAGGTAAAAAATGATTTGTCGGCGGCTGATTGGCTTTTACAGTTTGAGGATCAAATTTCGGACCAAATCGGGCTATTTTATTGGATATCCTAACAAAGGGTGAAAATTCATAAACCTACGTTGACGGAAATTGAAGTTAAAAACGCGTTACACCCAAACCAGTTATCTTAACACAGTTTGGTTATATGATATAATTATTTTATAATGATTAACATATTAGCACTTTTTAAACCGTAACATATCGCGATTTCCAGTTATCTTAACAAAAGCCCTAGTTTCGTAACAAAACTTAGTATTTTGTTGTTGTTTAAATAGCTGGTTAGGTGGTAAATTTACAATGAGAAAAAGAGTTTAACTCCTACGGGCCAAAAACATGAGAAAAAACAACTCAAAACTCGAAAAGGTCTTGCGGCAAGCTTGGCAAAAAAAATCATATAGGCGATTCATTGGGCATTCAGTAAGTACAGTACGATAGCCTTGATTATACTCGAACCTTTTTTCCTTCTGAAATGTAAATTAAAGTAGGCCGTTACATGTAACATATCATATCATGTTTTGAAAATAATTACAGGTGTCAAGGTCAATATTAACTGACCTTGAAAACGGCAAATGTATATCAGGTACTCATTATCAAAGTGTTTGGATAGGTAGGTATAGAGAGTGTAAGATTTACATGCATTCCAACATTAAAATGTTTCCATATGATTGTTTATCGTAACCGGGCAAATATATCAGCAATAATTATATATATATATAAACAGAGTAATAAGTCGTTAAAAATAAAGGGAAACAAACAAATAATTTATCTTAATTATACCACAGGGGGATGGTTATAAGGTCAAGGTCTAAAAATGGATGAAATGCATTTTTAAAAACTTACTTGACCTTGTAACCAACCATTTTTTTTTCGTTGGATCCAAAAAATATGGCCAGCGGGGGCGGAGGTCTTCACCTAAGAAAAAGTGAAAAAGACATGATTTATCTTTAAAAAAAAACCAACTTGACCTTAATGCAACAAAAAATGACTTGACCTTATAACGGCACAAATGGCTGACCTTATAACCAACCCCCCTGTAGCAGGGGCCATTACTGTAAACCTGTAAAACCCTTTCTGACCTTATAACCAAAATAAAGTGGAAAAACTAAAGTGGTAATCTTTACTGATGCGAAGTGAAAATCTATCATATTCCTTAAAACTATGTTTGTAAACTATGTTGTAAACGTTCTTCCCTTGAGTAAAATTTGTTTAATTTCCCTCATTTTTAGCGACGGCTAAGTTGACTTTACAGAAGATTTTTCATTAAAGTTTCCGAAATGTTAACCGAAAAATTCAGCCTTAAAATAAAATAATTGATAATTAAGCACATAGTGACTCAATACTGATGATCTGAATGGATTTAAACATGGACAGTTTTTCGTAATGCCTGAAACAGTCCACAGCAGTTAAAATTAAATATCACAAAATAAAGCATACAAATTAAATTCATCTGTTATCCACACTAAACCATAAAAACCTGTTGTTTTTTAATTGACTAAAAGTTGAGACTGAAATACGTATAGATATCGGCAAAATTGGGTTTTACATTAACTCCTAGGGGGGGGTAAAAACACTCGTGTTAATTACATGTATTATTATTATATTATTTTATTCGTAATATCATTAATAATGTTGAAACCGCCAATAAATTGATGCTTCGAAAAAACATCGCGAAAAAGGCCGGACTTGCCTCGAATTCAACTACAGGGGATACAACATTCTGGTTATAAGGTAAGGCCCAAAAAAATGACTTGACCTTAATGCACTTAAAAAACTGAATGGACTTTATAACGGTCAAATTGTCAGACCTTATAACCAGGCCCCCTGTAATAATTGTATCACATAAACATTTATGGTTAACGACCAATAACAAACAAAATAAAAGCAATATTACAGTCCTTAGTCCCAATTGCGTCAATTTTGAGAGTGAATTGTTCTAAAGTATAAGTCGACGCAATAAATCGTCCCTATTGGGATTAAGGATTGTAATAAAGTGTATACTTTATAGATTTATAGAAATAAAAATTTTCAGGCATGTTTACTCCGCGCTTCGATTGCCTTGCGGGCATTTTCGGTGATATGTGAGAGTAGTTCAACACAGCTATCACATCCCGTCATGCGTTTCCCGCCACGTTTTGAACTTTCTCCATAATCGACCGTATTGAGGGAGTAGGCGGCGGCTTCCATTGGGTCATCGGTGGGCGACCAGACCTTCCGGGCGCATTTTTTGCACACTTTTGCTTTGCATATCTCGCATGTATAGGGCCAGGACAAAAAAGTGAACTTATGTATTTTACAATTTAGGCATATTTGGTCTTTGCACAGGAGCTTGTAGAGGTCACCCTGCGAGTGGAACTTTTCGATTTCGGCGCGGGAAAAAACCTGCCGAATGTGACTTAACTCCCGCACGGTTAACTTCAGACATTCCATCGGGTGACTCCAAAGTTCGTGCGTGTTCGACTTGGGCAGGACATCAGTCCGGCGCTGACCCTTGACAATATTAGTCAAGGTCGCCGAGCGTTTGAACGGTGCCAAAGCGTCGTCACCAGCTGGCGATAGAGGGGGTCGCCATTCATTGTCGCCGGGCGACAGTCGCCGATGACTGGGGGTCGACTGAGACGATATCGTATTGACGGTGACCTTGTGATGTGACCCCATATGACCCCCATGAGGTGGCGTACGGCGTCCGCTTTTAAGGCCAAAACGCGAGACACCCGATTCACCCCGCAATTGAGCGATGCGGAGCGAAGAAGAGCGGGACAGTCCGCTACGGGGCGCCGACGGAATCGAACCCGCCGACAAAAAGGCCTCTGTTGATTTTGATCGTGGCTTCATTGGGGAACCGTTCTCGGAGCTGGAGAGGTCGAACGACCCTGACTGGTTCAACATTTGTTCAAACTGCTGAAGGATTCACATTTAGTATACAACGCGTAACCCCTATTAGCTATTGTGGCCTATAATAAAACCAATGGGCGCACTCATTAAGTCCGCGGAGGAAAAATTAGATACAATTTTTCGTCCAAATGACGGATGCCTAGCAAAACGGAACACGGAAAACCTATCAATGTTTTTCAAAAGTGCGCTCTTCAGAACGCTAAAAAGACTTTTGACTAAAAAGATCTTTTTGGCTAATTTTGAAAATATGATTACATAGACTATGTTTGTGACCCCTATATAATATAGGGGTATTTAATATAGGCTATATTAAATACCGTAAAAAAGCTACAGGGGGTCTGGTTATAAGGTCAAGTCATCTTTTTTGCACTAAGGTCAAGTCATTTTTTCCAGATAAATCATGTCTTTTTTTATCTTTTTTGGATTTAAATTTAGAACTCGACATATACGTTTAGAACGACAGGGGTAAACACGGGTAAAAATTGTCTTTTATAGAAATCATATCTTTTCGGAATTTTTTTTTGCACTTAGGTAAAGTCATTTTTTGGAGTGCATTAAGGTGAACTCAATTTTTTGGTGCTTGACCTTATAACCAGACCCCCTGTAACAAAAATAACGTAAAAAGTTGTCACGAAAATAAAAAAAAACGCCTCGTTTTGCCAGGTTATCTACAGGTCCAATGGGTAAAAAGAAAAATAATAATAGAAAAATAACGTTTGATTTTTCGATTGGTATATATTCAAGGGTTGGAATTTCCATGTACCCACTAGTTGACAGGATTTTTAGACACACCTACGCTAGATCTGTTCGTTGAAGTAAAACTTGAAACCGTCGACTGTTCAAGCCAATTTTCAGAAAATCAGAATATATTTAACTTAATTTGTAACAGCTAAGATAACTTTGGTTAAGTTAACTGGCGATAACATAACTGGTTAGGAAGTGTACATGAAATTTTCTTAATTCAGCTTGAACAGTATAATATCTATAGTCTACTAACAAACCATATTGTGATTTTCAAGGTCAACATGATATCATGGTAGATGAAATCTGATACTTCTTATAGTACCATTTATGCCCGTTAATTGAGCAGGTATTAAAACACACAAGAAATTCTAGACCAGAATTGCGCGTAGAAACGCGCCTAAACTATATGAATACAGGTGTTACCTTTCCGCTGTAAAGTCCACATAAAGGCTTAACCTAATACACTAAATGTTAATCAATCGGATTCAGATTCCATTTCATAATTAATAAAACAAGGTTCTAATAAAAAAAAATGTTGCCAGAAATCGTCATGAACAATCGCGATATATTAAAAGCCCCATAATTAGAAACAAAATTGCTTCAAGTTTTGTAAAAAAATCTTCAACAAATCCATAGCATCTTCCTATTTAGACTTTGGAGGTCCGATATAAAGCAAAAAAGGCCAAATTGCCAGTTTCCTCTCCAAAAACTACAGTGTGGAAGCCTTGACTGGTGGACTTTTTGTTTTTTTTTCGTATTGTTTTTTTCCGTTTAGTAAAATTTCAAAAAAGGTGTACAAGGGGTCTTCAAGGGTCGATTTCGTCTTTTCAAAAACCGACCCTTATATGGCGACCCGGCCCTTATTTGACGAACCCAGAATTAGGCTATTTTAGTTTTGTTTCTTTACGTAATTATAATTTGTAAATTATTTTATCATTGTAAAGATAAAATGTGAGTTTATTTCAATTTTATCTATAAGCAAGTAATTATATCTATACGCGGATCAAAAAATAATAGAAAATTTCCATGAGCAACAATGCTAAAATATGCGACTCTTATTTGGAGCAAAAAATTTTTCTCGAAAAAAAGCGACACTTATTTGGCGCGACCGATCCTTATTTGAGGGGCCCTTATTTGGCGAACCATGTACCAGTCAAGGTTTCGATAAAATATAAGGGTTAACACTGTCGACAAAATGACAGTTTTTAACGCCATTGGACACCATTTGGAGATAATGATTTTCTGTGTTTTTTGACTAAATTAACCCTTGCAGAACCTTCAAGCCGATATGCGCGCCCTCTATCTGAAAGGTCATCGTCAAAACAAAAGGCACGACAGTTTAGAATATTTGTCTCTATAAATTTTTAATATTTGAAAAAGACGTCAAAAAATGATGCCAAATTTGGCCCACGTCAAGGTAACCGCTAATTAATTTTTCAGCATTCCACATTATACAATTTTCATACAGTCTTACGGCGACATATGTACAATATACATGTACTTGTCCACTTATTTATATATAATTGTTTCTTTTTTATCATTAATACTTGATAAAAAATGTTATATGACATATGTTTGTAAAAAATATTATATTTGAAATATGCCACATTTAAGGTCCCTAAGGGTGTCTATAAGTCTATAAGTGTAACACCGGCCATTTTGAAACTTAAAAAATACAGAGGGTGATTATAAGGTCGAGGTCAGAAAATCTGAGTTGATCTTAGTGAAAAAAACTGTCTTGACCAGTGTTCGGAAAATACCCAAATTTGGCGGTCTTGACCTTATAACGGTCCAAATGGCTGACCTTATAACCTTCCGCCAGGTAAGCAACCTCTGCTTCCGGTTACCGGAAATAATGATTTTTTTCGTCATTTTTTTCAGATTTTTTTTTATTTTTGAACTTTATGTAAAAAAGTTAACAATCAATCCCCGCTCTAAAAAAGTTTAGTGAGGGATATTGGGTAAGACGTATTATAAGGCACTCATCTATCAACATATGTCCCAAAATGTCTGATTTTACGGTAAATATTTCCAGAGCAAGTAATTAGGTATGTCTGAATTAGTCAAAAACAAAAGCAGAAAGTGGTTCGAGCCAAAAACCTATGATTATATTTGGTATAATAATTACCTTGTCATCCCCATTCTTGAATGACGCAAACAGTCTTATTAATTATGCACAAACTATGATTTTTAAATATAATAGTTTTTACTCTGGGATTATACTTCTTGTCACAAGAATCTTGTGGCCCTTTCTTTCGAATAAAAAAATACATTTTTAATTAAATAAATTATACGCATTTTAATAGGTAGAATACGTCTTACTTGATGTGTCAAATCAGTCAAGTTTAAACACAAAAACCTCTGCTATGCATAAAAATCTAATTTTAGAAAAAAAAGTTTTAAACGTGTTTAAGGGTGCCATGTACCCTTGCTAACCCCAGTAACCCATACATAGTGGATTTCTAGCAAAAGTGACGAAAATTTGTCGACGCTCTACAATGTGAGTCTGAATCATTTTTTGATAGTCAATAGCACTCTTTATGGATAATGATATCAATAATCTGTCTTACAATTTGTTGCGCAATGTTTTCAGTCTAATAATGCCAACAAATCAAATCAGTATCATAAACGGTACTGAAATACGCTTTAAGACCGACTGAAGAATTGTATGAAAAATACCACAATCTTAGAACTAAAACCAGATTTTTCGAGATTATATATTTTTTCTTCCAGCCATTTTTAATCATTAGTTTGGAAATTTTTGAGTTGTATAAATGTGTAGTCCCACGCACTGAGCAGTTATCTTGCGACAAAATTTTTTTTCTATTTAAATCATATCATTTTCGTTTTTTTTATTTCAATAATATCATGTCTTTTTCACTTTTTTTACAATAATATCATGTCTTTCAATTACATTTTTTATGGGAAACTTTAATGTTTAAATGGTTATAAGCTGAACCCAGCTCATTAAAAAAGCGTAAAAAGACATGATTTTAAAGATTTTTTCCCAAAAGGCATACTACTCAAAAAACTGACGTGACCTTAGTGCCTGAAAAAACTGACTTGACCTTAGTGCAAAAAAAACTGACTTGACCTATAACGGCACAAAAGTTCTGACCTTATAACCAACCCCCCTGTAGCAAATACGATTGCCCCGTTATTTTACGAAATCATGCATTTTTTGGGTTTTTTCGGCGTTTCCGCCCCTTGCATTGAGCAATTATCTTGCGAAAAACGCTTATCTTGCGACTTTTCCAGGACCACGTTCGCAAGATAACTGCGCGCCCTGTGTATAAAACTTTACAACTCAAGTGTCAAACCTTATGATCACCCTGAAATGGTTGATTGTATTTACCTTAAAAATATAAATAGCACAGAAATTGTATAAAATATGGACTGCTGACAAATATAAAATATAAATAATATGTTATTTACTGTCGATTTGATTACTTTGATCAAGTCGTTACAAGATTAGTATTTCCCACCATGTTGAATTTAGAGCTTGAATCATGTTAACAAAAAAGCAACCGTTGTTAATTTTTGTACAAAGCACTTTTCGAGTGTTTGTAATCTCCACTTGACAATATTCTTTCGTTATCAAAAGAACGACAAAATAAAATATACCAGGCTTTCATTTTCGATATAAAAAATACACCAATTTCCATTTTAAACTTTCTATTTAATTCCGGCGGGTTAATACATCCACCACATAACCCGTTATGTTAACAAAATTATGTTACGTTAACAAAATTCCGTTATGTTAACGAAATTCCTTTATTTTGGGATTTTATTAACTTCCATTTCCAATTATTTTATTTAACGCCCAACTCCATTATGTTAACAATTCTTGAGATTTGATGATGTTAACATATGTTATAACGGTTTATGTCGTGTATATAAATTAGGGCAAAAATTAACGAGGCCCAAAAATCATATAAATAAGGGTGCATATTTAGAAAGTGGAATTTGCCGAGATTAGGTGGTTACGCCAAATCTAAAAGCGGCGAATCCTTAAAACGGCGAAAATTCTCCGTTTTTGTGTTTCTCCATTTTCAAAATGTGCCCGTAAAAAACCGTAATCCAAAGACGGTAAAATTGTTCTACAAAATAATAAATTAAATTAGAGAAGTCGCGTTATTGTTTAGAACGTTAAAGGAAATTTATATTAAAAATAATGTCCGGAATTCCTGGACACGTTTTGTCTGGAAACTCCAGCCCGATATATTTTATGTCAATAGTTGTCATTTTTGAGGTTAGCTTTAAAATATTAAATAATTCAACTTAGCACCAAAACATAGATAAAAACACTGCTCAGATAATTATTGCTTTCCTTGATTAAAAAAAGTTTAACCCCTGCCCACACTGAAAGCGAACGAGTTGAAGCTAATAAAAAAACTGTGTGTTTTTTGAGTTAAGTCATTGAAATATTTTTCACATTTTTCAGAATTTTTGTACCGTGCGACAGTTTCAGCGGCACCCATTCACTTCGGAAAACGAGGAACTGAGAGAAGTTAGATATGGGCCATATCATATGGCCTACAACAATTATTTTTTTCTGATTTGGTAGTTGAACAGACAGTATATACGAAATTATATGTAAATTTGGGATTTACACTGTATCTGTAAATTTTACAGATATAATTCGGCGCAGCCTGATTCGTCGAATGCAGAAAAGGTCGAAACCCTGAAATGGTTGAAAATGGCATAAATGGCAAAAACCTAAAAGGTCGAAAACCCGAAAATGACGAAAACTGAAAAGCTCGAGGTCGACTATCTCAGGTTTCGCCCTTTTTCGCCATTTTCGACTCTTTCAGGGTTTCGACATTTTCTGCATTCGACCATATCAGGCTGCGCCTATAATTTCCACTTACCGGAATTTTATAAATTTTACTTTTTCTTGAATCGGAATGGTGGCTGTTTTGCAAAAAAAAACACATTAGCCCACAAATACCTAATTACCAAAAAAGATCAAAATTGACTTGTCTACTCAGCGTTTTACATGAATTTCCGCCGTTTTTTCTTTCGTATTTTCTAGATAGCCAAACTCGAGTTTTTCCGCACGTCAAAAATTCGAATATCGCCATCTAGAAGATGCGGGAGAAAAGATGGCGGAAATTCATGTAAAACGCTGAGTAGTTGATTTTCAAGATTTTAGTGAGTGTGTGAAGATGAATTATTCGTGGTGAATTATTTTTTTTTCGACAAAAAAAAATGATCCATGTGCAATATTCTGTGTCCAGTGCCGTTATAGTGATTTTATCCTCTCCATGAGTACAAATTAACTATACTGGAGGGATGGGAGTTAAAAAATGTGTGTGTGTTTGTGTGAAAGTGATCCCAACCTTAAGCGATAGGACATCTTCTTCTTCGGAGTCCGTCTCCATGAGGTCAACCTGTGAGAGTCTAATGACCTTCTTTGGATTTGATTTTGCGTCGATTGTTTCGTCACGAAGTGTGACCTTGGCAGTTTTGAGCAAGTTTTGTTCCGGCTGGGGTCGAAGGTCATCCGGCACAGAGCGTAGAATTGACCCGGAGCGGATCTCATCCATCAGCGCTTCATGTGTATTCTTTTCTGGCGCCTTTTGTTCGGGCAGTTTGCGGCGGGATGCGGGGTTTAGCGGGGGGCGCGATCGAATGAAGTCAAAAGTTTTTAGTGAACAAAACGCTTATTTTAATTGTTTCAGACTGAAAAAACATTACAAGTAGCGCGGTCAGTTGTTTGCGTGGCTAAAGGACGCTAGCCAATAGGAGGCGCCTATAAAAAAGCATGAGCCAATAGGCGCGCTTGTAATTCAGTTTAGTACAGTTTAGTACAGTTTAGTACAGTCAGTTTAGTACAGTGGTGGTTATAGGATCGAGATTTAAAATACTGACTTGACCTTATAACCACTCAAGGAACTGGGCTTGGTACTAAGTCAATTATGACAAAAATCGGTTTGGAGTTCAAACTTGGAACATACCACTTACAATGGTACAAATTTCTGACCTTATAACCACGCCTGTTATATATAATATTATATACACCACCTGCGCCGTTATCTGGCCGACATCTTTGCCGAAAAACATTTTGTTACGCAATAATAGCCCGATAACGGCGCAGTCCTTAACATATAATGAAAGAACTTTCTGGAAAATTATTGCTCAAAATTCGGGCCAGATAACGGCGCGGGGTGTATACAAGTTATATAATATAACCGTGTAAAAGAGATACGACTAATGGGCTATAACTTATATTATAGCCTATAAGAAATGTTCGTATGTTTTTTCACGTGATTTTCCATCACCGCGTCAGTCAAAGCGCTTCCACACGGTCCACAGTTTTTATTATACATTCAGGTAGCAATAACGTCTAAGGCTGAAAATAAAATGTGTTTTTACTGTTTGTATTTTGGCAATGCTGTACATATCATTAACGAAATTTTATGACAGGATGTCTGTTTCCATTTAATAAATTGCTCAAACTCTCGTTTGATGTAGCCGGTGAGTGATTTAAATAAATCGGACAAAAAATGCTCGTTGCTTAAACTGATCGCTACTTTGTCCGACTTATGGTCGATAATATATTTATCTTCCAAGACAAGCGGATTAAGTCTACTTTTATTGATCATACTGTATGATTCATACAGCTTCATCAACAAAAAAATTAAAACCACAAACAGCAACAAAATTTGATATTATGCATACAACACATAACCCGTTATGTTATCACCATCAAATGTTAAAAACTGTTAACATAATGGAATTTTGTTAACATTATGGGGTAGGGGTTGGTTAACTCTTAGGGGGAAGGAGTTTTTGGGAACCCGTAGGGGGAAAATGCGTGTAAATAACACGCACTTAAAAAAATCACATTAATTCGCAATAATTCAAGAAAACTGTTAGAGCCAAGTTGTAGAGCTCGTCAAACTACGTCGATCTGATTATTCAGAAATTGATTTGGGCCACCAGGGCCCCCTAGAGAGCTGATTGGAATCTCCAACCTACGCAAAAAACACGGTCAATCGAATTTTCTCGAAAAGTTGAGGGGTCACCAATATCCGTTTTGCCCTACGGGGCCTCCATATGCCTTAAATCGACGAAAAAACAAGTTGCGTGTCTATTTACACGCACTTCCCCCTGAGAGGTAAATAATTAAAAATCGAAGTTTATCAAATCCCAAAAAGTGTTAACATAGCCGATTTTTGTCAACATAACGGGTTTCACATAACGGGCTATGTGGTTATTTTACGAACACTAAAGAATACACTACGTGGGCAGTTATCTCTCAAAAGCATTTTGGAAAAAATAAGATAAATACCGCATAGGTGGTGTATTTCACGTTTTGCGGCTCATGCCATTCTGTTTCACTTTTTTGAGATTTTTTTGTGAAACGTAACGCCGTTATAAGTTACCCAATTTGTACTTTATAGGAATTTTGTCCACGTGCCTAGAATGATATCGTGTGTGTCTTTGCGAAGCTGTTCTGGAATTTTGTTCTGGACTTTTTTCAGTTGGTAAGTTTGTTTTCGAATATCGTCGAGGAGCATTTCATATGGGGAGAATNAACGAAATTTTATGACAGGATGTCTGTTTCCATTTAATAAATTGCTCAAACTCTCGTTTGATGTAGCCGGTGAGTGATTTAAATAAATCGGACAAAAACAAAATGCTCGTCGTTTAAACTGATCGCTACTTTGTCCGACTTATGGTCGATAATATATTTATCTTCCAAGACAAGCGGATTAAGTCTACTTTTATTGATCATACTACAGTCCCGACCTTTGTTGTAATTGTAAACAGCAACAATATTTAATATCAATGATATTATAGCATGCATACAACACATAAGCCGTTATGTTATCACCAGTGTTGGAAAAGCTGGCCAACGGTCAAATTTTTCCTAACGCCGAACGCAAGCGTTGGGCAACGCTCAAACTTTCCCAACGCTACACATGTTTCCAACGCCTAACGCAAGCGATGGCCAACGCTCAAATTTTCCCAACGCCTAACGCAAGCGTTGGCCAAAATTCCCAACGCGATGAGAAGAAAATTGCCCCAACTCCTAACGCTCCCAACGCGTTGGGAAGAAAATTGCCCCAAGGCGTTGGTTGAGCTTTGGCCAACGCATCCTAACGCCCAACGCTTCCAACACTGGTTACCACCATAAAATGTAAAAAACTGTTAACATAATGGAATTTTGTTAACATTATAGCCTATAATTTATAGGGTAGGGCGTTTGGTTAAATAATTGAAAATGGAAGTTTATCAAATCCCAAAAAGTGTTAACATAACGGAATTTTGTCAACATAACGGGTTTTGTGGTTTATCTCCATAAATTTTACAAACACTAAATAATACACAACGCGGGCAGTTATCTCTCATTATGTTTCACTATTTTGAGAACGTAACGTCGTTATCACTTATCCCATTTTTACTTTATAGGAATTTTGTTCTGGACTTTTTTCAGTTGGTAAGTTTGTTTTCGAATATCGTCGAGGAGCATTTCATATGGGGAGAATTCAAACTGTACGGGAAATTTCGTGTGGTGCTCAACGCGTCTAAGGGTCACACCCGTCCTTAACGACTTCATAACCGACAGCCACACCTGACTCCATTGTTTTCGATTAAGGGTGTCAATGTCCTCGTCATCAGTCGTGGTTAACTCCTGCATGGATCGCAGCGTCGCATTTGCGCAGTTTATCTTTGACAGGAATTCCGTTAACTCCTGCGCCTCGGAATAAAACGCGCGGACAACTTTGTGGTAGTGCTCGCGGTATCCGGCGCCAGCATGCTTTTGGCACATTTTTAATACCGCGCGAATACTTATGATTTTTTCAGAATAACCGTCATCATCCGGATCCGAGTCGATGGTGCCGGTCATGTACGTTATAAGATGCTCAAGGTCACCTGGAAGGTCGGGTTCCTCGTCCTCGTCGTACCCATAGTCGAGTGCGTTGTAAACATGCCGCCCGAAACATTCCAGAAATTCAACCTCGCTTGATGTCTAACACATGAGATAATCAAAAATGTAACTATAAAGGTCGACAATAAGGTCAAGCTAGTTTTTCAGACTGCAATTAAGGTCATATCAGTTTTTAGGCCTTGAACTTATAGCTAACCAGTATAAGTTCAAGGCCTAAAAACTGCCAAAAAACTTAATTTCCTTCTAAAAACTACAGGGGGTTGGTTATAAGGTCAAGGTCTAGAAAACTGACTTGACCTTAAATGTATTTTAAAAAACTGACTTGACCTTAAATGTATTTTAAAAAACTGACTTGACCTTAAATGTATTTAAAAAAAAACTGACTTGACCTTATAACCAACCTGAAATCGAAATACTGAAAAACTGACTTGACCTTATAACGGCACAAATGGCTGACCTTATAACCAACCCAAAAATATGAAGACGTTATTTTTATTTCACCTAAAAACCCAAAAAGATTTTTTCTGACTTGACATTATAGCGGACCAAATTCCCGACCTTATAACCACCCCTGTACTTTTTTTTATGTTTTGCTATGAAGACGCAACATCATGCAAAGTAATATGATGTAAAATAAATACTACTATTATAGTCTATTTAAAATATTCCGCACCCGCAAAGTTATTATTCTTCTGCCAAACACAAATCCTTTCTGCGGTTTTTTTGTTAACAAAGATGCACAGTATTTAATCACTGAAAGGGTGTTGTTTCAGTATATTATATTCCTGTAATATATTACTATTATTCCTTTGCTCAAATTCTGAATTAACACTGTTTTC
>SCLG01000025.1:281457-302196 GCA_004367875.1 Oikopleura albicans
TTGTTAACAAAGATGCACAGTATTTAATCACTGAAAGGGTGTTGTTTCAGTATATTATATTCCTGTAATATATTACTATTATTCCTTTGCTGAAATTCTGAATTAACACTTTTTCAATAGCGTTAGAACAATTCGTATTAAACAATGCTTAGGGTGGCCGCCTGGGATACGAGGTATACGAAATAGTCGCCGACTTATTTTTTTAATGGTAGAATATACCTGATAATATTTGGGTAGAAAAAAATTCGACCCAACACGGTTTGGACTACATTTCCGGATAAAACTCGGGTAAAAAGTGGAATTCGGGTGAAACTCGGGTTTAAATTTTAAACTCGGGTAAATTCCGGTAAAACACACGGGTTGGAATCGGGATGACAACGATAATTCGACCTAGTAAACCCAAACGGGTTGGTCACCCGAGTTTTACCCGAAACGGGTAATCACGGGTAACTTTACCCGAGTTTTACCCGCGGAATTGGAATCGGGTTGGACAAGAAAAAAAATCAAAATGCCGACCTCTGCATCCGAGCTAACCGGTCCGAATTGTGGACACCATATTGTGGACACCAGAAATCAAATCTAAATATGCTTAGAAAAAAAATATTTGTTTTCAGTAAAGAAATACAGGGGTCGCCGATTAAGGGCCGCTCAAATAAGGTTCGCCTTCGCCACATAAGGGTAGCGGCAAATTAGGGTCTTTTATCTTATTTATGGGTTTGACGTAACGATAAGATTGTAGTGAGTGTACTTATTATTTAAAAAAAATAGTAATTTACAATTTCCCAAAAGTATCAAGCATCTCAAATTTTCAGGCGCGCTCTCAAGTACTTTATTTTCTATTATTTTGTTTATTTTGTTAATATTTTCCAAAGACTGCCGACTGATACAGCTGAGTACGGTAAAAACTTTTATATTTTTTTTCGTCAAATTAAAGCTGCACATATTTCTTTTGGTGTCATTTGTTGAAAGATAAAACATAATTGTGTTTCAAGTTTTGTATTTGAAATATTTGTAATTTTTTTTTGTCTTCTATTGGCTGATCTGGTGAATATTTAGACATTTTGGACATCCGTTCAATTGAAACAAACCGAGATTTTTTTTATTCTTCCTCAAAAAGGTCGTTTCCGAATCTATTAATCGCCAAAACGCATCAATCACGACGCTCAACGTGCGAGGGGAAAATGTCATAAAATTTAAGGGGTCCCAATTTCCGAATCAAATTTAAGTAATTGGCTGCTCTTCACACCTAGATAAATTATTTATCTCCTAATAAACAAAGATATAATCAAATTCGGTTCTAAACTAACGTTTTTTTTTTTTGCAAAAAAAAAGAAGGCCAAAATTATCATTTGTCCGTCATAAAAATAGTCGACGTCTTCATTTTTCTAGAACGCTTAGTTCGCAGAAAAAATATTCGTTTTATTAACTACTACGCCCTGACAGGTCCAAATCAGCTTAGCTCTAATAATGCACGCTAAATCCCGATTTAAACGCAAAATTAGAGATCGAAACACAAATTAGCCGGGTGTAAAATAGAAAACAAAACCTGGTTGAGGTTTTTAGTTATAAAATAAAAAAAACAGTATATTTCGGAAAATGAAGAAAAACTTCCACTCAATAAAATGTTACCGGTCCAAGCCATGTGGGTTAGAAAACGAATTTTTAACCATTATGCTTCAATTTCAAGCAACGCGTGAATTCAACCCCCGATAAAGTAAAATATTCCGAGTACACCACGTCATACGTTAACTCGACAGCAAAAGCGTAGGTTGCGCGTTAACAATTAAACACACATTCTAAAACTCTCAAGGATCATTTTGAGGAGGGAAATACCGTACGGCATTTGTATCGAGAAGGTTATTCATCAAAATATCTGTGCCATGACTCAGGCATAACTATTTATATGTTCTCGAGCTATATCTTCATTTTCGGACGTAAATTTTGGAAAACCGTCGCGTCGTAACTAACGTCTGATTTTTGAAAAGCAATCGCAATTCTTTTAGCCTACAATACTGTTTTTGTCAATCTGATAATCTTATTATCAGTTTTAAAATCTTAGTTCTAAGATTTTTCAGGGAAGATAAATTGGTTACGATAAATTAGTTACGATTATTGATCGTAATATGATCGATTATTTTCCCGATTAATCATGTTTATCAGAACTATCAGTCGACAGGTGAAAAAAAATACTTAAAAACTATCTCATTTTAACTCCCAGGGGGAAGTGCGTGTAAATAGACACGCAACTTGTTTTTTCGTCGATTTAAGGCATATGGAGGCCCCGTAGGGCAAAACGGGTATTGGTGACCCCCCCTAAACTTTTCGAGAAAATTCGATTGACGGTGTTATTTTTTGCGTAGGTTGGAGATTTTAAACAGCTCTATAGGGGCCCTGGTGGCCCAAATCAATTTCTGAATAGTCAGATCGACGTAGTTTGACCAGCTCTACAATTTGGCTTTTCCAGTTTTTTTGAATTATTGCGAATTAATGTGAATTTTTTAAGGACCGGTCAGAGGAGTTGTTTACAAAAAATTAACAAAATCACGTAAATCAATATTAAACATTGTTTGCTTGATTTTTAGGTTGATTTAGTCTTCATTGATAATAAACAGTACGATCAAGTTCATTTCAAGAAAAAAAATCTAGAGAATTTTTACTTTTNTTGGCCAAAAACCATGCCTTTATCCTAATTTATCACGTGACCTGTTGAACTTGGCCTTGATTTTCCAAAAATATTAAAAGCTAACTTTTCGAGGCGAACATTTTGGCCAAAACAGTTTTTTTTCGAAAATTTGACCTGTCCAATTCTTATTTTTTTTCTTCTAAGTAAGTTAACAAAATTCAAGTGATTTAACAACATTGAAATACACCACCTAACACATTGTGTTAACACCATTAAACGTCAAAAAGTGTTAAAATAATGTAATTTTGTTAACATAACGTGTGTTAAGATAACGTGTTAGGTGGTGTAAGTCAACAAAATTCAAGTAAGTTGACAAAAATTCAAGTAAGTTGACAAAAATTCAAGTAAGTTGACAAAAATTCAAGTAAGTTGACAAAATTCAAGTTAGTTTACAAAATAGGACTAAGTTGACAAAATTCAATTAAGTTCACAAAATTGAACTAAGTTCACAAAATTCAAGTAACTCAACCAAATTCAAGTAAGTTGACAAAATTCAAGTAAGTTAACAGATTTTTTCACTATTGTTTGGTTAACTTACTTAAGTCGGTGGTGTATACCGTATATACAGTATACGAGTTATACCTAGGACAGCCACCTGAGATTTTGACCCGATTTTAGAAGTAATTAAAATTTCGTGTCCCTCATATCCCACGTGCCGGTCCTAGTTATACCGTATGCCTGATATTTAGTTAATATTTCTGAACGGTAAAATAATCGATACCGTTTTGAGAATACTCAATTCCCATGAGGGCTAGCTGAACTCGTAGGCAGGAAAAAAGTTTTAAAGTTAGGTTTAAATTAGGATGAATTTAAAGACTTTTAATAACCACCTGAAATAAAATAAATACAATGTAAAAATATGGTTAAATTTTAATTCCGACCTAATATTGGGACCGGTCCTGACCTAATAAACTTGTAAAATTTTAACAAGGTCAATAACGACTAGCTGATAATTGAGAACTATGTATGTTTAGTTTAATCTTATGTATTAAAGTCACACACAAACAAAAATTTGATTTAATCACTATTAACGCCCAGGGGAATCTCTCGAAAATGTCCAAAATTTTGGGAAAACGATTGAATATGAACAGTTGCCAATAAACGGGTCTAATCAAACTTATTGAACAAAAATTTATGACAATTTCTCGAAATTGATTTTTGGTCTCACTGTTATTAACAAACTTTATATACCAGCTCTCCTCTGAGATACCCATACGGTATGGCCACATCACCGACAAACATTATAGTTGTTTGTGTTAAAAAAAGTTAAACTAAATTACAGTCCTTACTCCTTTTTGGGACGTTTTCGGTTCTCGAAAATAGTCTCCGAAAAAGGAGCATCGTCCCAAAAAGGATCATTTTTTTATTAGAAGGGCCCCATTTTGGCCGAAAAAGCGTCCCAAAAAAAAGCATCCCAAAAAGGAGTAAGGACTGTACCTTGTAACAAAATACGTGTTAAAAATTGTCTCTTTAAACATGATTAAAATAGGCTCCAACATAGTCTACAAAATACCTGTCTTCGAAATCTGTACATTATTTGAAAACTGCGAAAAAATGTGATTTTTTTTCCAATTTGAAGCGCAGCCCAAATGAAAAAAATCACAAATTTGTGAGCTATGCATATCGACAGCATTAAGACGGATTTTGTTGCGAGAAAAGCTGGTCAAAAGAAAATTATTAAACGATATTATCCCGACTTAAGGTCGTGCATAGCTGGATAAATAAAAACTTTACACAGAGTGAAATGTTCCATTAGAAAGAAAGTAAAATCCAGCTGAAAGCTACTTTTTTTTCGAGTTCATCCGTTTTATTGTTTTATTTTAATTCTGAGTATATTATGAACGCGTCGAGGGTTATGTAAATAATTTACGGGAACCTGAACAAACTTCCCGAAACGTCAACAACTTTTGCCTTTTGTCAATAATTACATCAACAATGGGTTTCTGACTGCGTTAACCCCTAAACACATATTCACACGCAGCATATCTAGCGTATTTATTAGTTCGATTTCAACAAATTATATGACATTGGAAATCAACATACAGTTATTAATTACAAAAAATGGCTTTTCAGGACAAGCCAAACGTACCCAGTTTTGGACTCTGCTTTAACTAGTACAAAAAATAGTTCTTGATACTTTTTCGATTTTGTCAAAAAATACATTAGTCAGACCGTCACCAGGAATTGCGACCAATATCCATATATCATATATGGCCCGGAATGGAACTTGATTTGTATAAAAGAACAAATACAGGGGGTAGTCCAATTCTGGGAAGCTTTTTTTTCAAAAAAAATTAGAAGTCCAATTCGGGGTCCATTTTTTGGGTCGCATTTTACCGCAATTCTGGGTGGAAACGGGACTTTGAGTGAAAATCACAAACCGACCCAGAATTGGACTGCCCCCTGTATCCTGAATGAGACCTTTGGTAAGGTACCTGAACTCCCCTTGTATCTTCAAAAATCACACAATTTAAAACTTCAAAATTTTGTTTATATTGTACTATACAGACCTTGGCATATGAAAAGTCGGTGCCATTTACAATTTCTTGATTTTCAACTTTTAGCAAACGCACTATTAATTATTCTCTTGATTTTTTAAAACATTAAAAACCGCAAATGGCCCATATAGGAAAAACGTAAGAAATGGTGCAGTTCATCTGACAAGGTCCTGTACCATAAAAATTATATGATATAATACTAGTAAAAATAAAGTTAAATTAACGTACGATCATAAAGTAACAACAGCATGATAACCATACTCAAACAAAAAATTTATCCTTTATGTAAGAAGCGGTCATGATAAAAAAAAAATGTTGCTCGATTTTTTTTTTCTTCTTTGAATGTATAACTGGGCTTTTGACGTCCTTACTAATATTTACCGAAATGATGTCAAATGCGTTCTCGTCTAGTGGTCACGAATTGAGAGATAAAAGATGATGTTGGTTTTTTTTCTGTCATTTTTCTTTTCAATATTTTTTGCCCTCTAATCGTTGATTGTCGATTGAATAAAAACATTAAATATAAATAAAAAAAATTGACGTCACAAGGCTGTAATATTTTGGGCGCTTTCAATAACTGTTTGATTTTTTTTTAAATAAGCCACCTCTTATACCGCGGTATACCGGTATAACGTAAAACCGTTCGAATGCACACGTAAACCTTAAATGAACACTTTTGGCGCTCCCGAGTTGACTGAAAATTCAGCGCCCAATTTCAATATTTTAAGACTACAGTCCCCACCTTCAAGTTGTGCACGACTTACGAGACTGCGAAGACTGCTAAATGTTAAATTTAAGATAATCAAAATAAAAATACAGATTCGTAAATTTTACATCGACCCCAAATGTACCAATTGAATCCAGAGATCAAACCTAAAATATGTCTGAAAAATCAGTAAAGCAAAAAACAATGCAACGTGGTGAGCGACTCCTTATTAGTGCACGATTGCCTAGTTGTGCACGGTTTATGGAAACGCAAATTGCACAACTGGAAGTTGGGACTGTAATTGGAAGTAAAAGAGATGGTCTCAAAGACTCGGAACAGCAAAATATAATACACTCTCTATGGGTTTATCCGGCCACTTTCGCCTTCCAAAACCGCCCGGCTAAATCCGTAGGGACCAGATAAACCCTTAAAATGTAGGCGGAATATACATATACGTTTAACTATACAGGGGCTTCAAAGTAATGGCCACATTCTCAAAGTAAGGGCCACATTCTCAAAGTAAGGGCCGCTTTTGACAAAGTGAGGGCCGCTTTCACAAAGTGAGGGCCGCTTTCTCAATGTAAGGGCCACTCCTTAAAGTATGGGCCATCTTTTGGCTTTTTTTGTTTTCAAAACTTATTTCTCAAGTAAGCGTTCTCAAGGTAAGGGCTTTCTTAAAGTAGGGGCTACCCCAAAATAAGGGCCTATTTTTGGCACTCTTGAATCTCAAAAAGGTGTCCCTTACTTTGAGGCCCCCTGTACATATAACTTATAAATTATGAAGTATTCTGAAGTTTTTTCTTTAAGCTCAAGGTCATAAGACGTTCAACATCTTTTTTAGTTCATAGTCTTTTAAGTCGTGACCCTATAACCAACCCACCTTAATTATTTAATTATACTAGACTGTATATGAGGAAGTCAGATCAAAAACACAAATTGGATTGGATGATTCAATCAATAACTACAATATCCAGACAATTTGCTATTGATTGCACTGTTCCATTAGTACTGTAATAAATTCAAATTCAATATTTGTATTTTTTTTAATTTGGAAACTAGTGTTGAAATGCAACAGATATAATGGAATTTCTAATTCAATTGAACTTAATGTTGGAGGTTTCTTAAAAAATAAATACTTTTTTTCCAAAAAATATCCAACTCTTTGGGAGTCTAAAAATGAGTAGGCGACATTTCGTAGGTTGATAGTAACTATTGTGTGCCTGTCTGTGTAAATATGCACAAGTAAAAAACAATTTAAAAGGAAATCTAAAAAAATAATTACCAACTTAAAAAAAACATAGTTTAATATTTGAATTCAAGGACGGACGCGGAGCAGTTAAGGACCCGTCCGTCATATTGTGGACAAACCGAACCCGAAAATCAGTAAAGTATTTTTGTCCTATACACCACCTGTGCAGTTATGTTTCCACCAAATTTTTCAAAAAGCGGAAACATAACTGCACCGTCGGGAACATAAGTGCAAAGTGTGTAGGCGTTTTGTCTGGAATTTGTAAGTGCGGAAACATAACTGCACCTACGGGGACCGTTCGAGAATAAAATGCCAAAAAAAAAGAATAAATTTTCATATCATTTATCGGTGGCGACAAAAAGCTCATTATTGCACTATGTGACGACATGCCAAAGTATTCGAACCCTAGGGTATTTTCAAAGCCTAATTGTTTCAAAATAAAGTCTTGTAATAAAATTCCCCAGATACTCATTTAAGGTTTTCAAAGAAGGTTATTAAAGGTTTTCAAAGAAATAACCAGACAAAAAAATCCGCTTTCTCAAAGTAAGGGCCATCTTTTGGTACTTTTGAAAATCGAAAAAGGTGGCCCTTACTTTGAGGCCCCCCTGTAACACAAATTACAACTTTCACGTTTTTATCACTTGTACACGAAATGAAAAAAATACTTTAGTACTTTAGTACTTTAGTACTTTTTCTTAAGAATTTTAACGAAAAAAATATTAGTGGCAAAAAATATTTCGGGCGGAAACATAACTGCTCAGTGTGTAGGCGAATTAACTGGAACATTTTTCTCGAAAAAGCGGAAACATAACTGCACCGACGGGGCCGAGCGGAAACATAACTGCCGGAAACATAACTGCACAGGTGGTGTATTTTATTGTTTAAAGATCAAAAAAAAAAATCCGTAGCACCAATACTATTGGTCCAATAGTGTTGGAAAAAATCAAGTCTATTTTCTGTTTTTGTCAAGTTCAAGTCGCAATACGCGATCGATGCCGAGGACTGTGTTACCAAATATAATCTCATAAGATGCTGGAACCTGCGTTTTGTTGATACAGAGGGAAAACAATTAAATCGTTTCAATATAAGGTGCTAAAAAACTTTCCCAAATATTAAGTTTTTAGACACCACGATGGAGGGGTCCTTAATAAATAATCTAGTGCCGTAATTTGTATTACAAGCCACGCGGTGAGTCATTTACGTGGCTAAAGGACGCTAACCAATAGGAGGCGCCTATAAAAAATCATGAGCCAATAGGCGTTGCTTGTAATTCAGTTACAGACCCCCAGCTTACTCTTCAAAATTTATGCCAATATTTTGATCGCTCTATTTTTAACAGGATTGTCGCTATTAAAATAGACGTTTTTTCTAAAATTATTAATTCCTGACCCGCTCTTGCCTGACAGTACCTCTGGGAGTACATCTAAGTCAGAGTCTCTAACAGTATAGTGAGACCTTGGCTCTGACAGTACCTCTGGGAGATGTCTCTTACAAAGTATATTATTAAATACCATAAATTGAGCTCACCATGTCACTTGAATCATCATTTTCCGATCAAAATTGCTCACAAAAATAAAAATCAAAAATAGCCAAAAAAAAAGTAGTGATATTTTTCTATCAATACAAATGTGTGTATGTATCATTCACGCTTGATTTTGTCGCCGTTCGATTTATCGATTCACCGTGATTTTTTTATTTTCCTTTTTTCAGGCGATATCAAAAAACGACATCTAAGGAAAAAATCTAAAAAATCACCAGGAAAAAAAATATAACAAGAATAATGAATTCGCGGAACGCAAGAGAACACATCACCTTCTACGTTTTTATTGATCTCCATGGAATTGATTATTAACATGTAGCCAAATTGAATCTCAACGAAACTATAAAAAATAAATCAGTCGGCCAAGTTCACACCGCCCTATGCCATCCCTAGCTTTCCGAAAATATGGATTCAGAAATTTAGTTTTTTGGGCCCAACTGGTTGCCCTCTTTTTGTGACCATAAAAGTTTTTTTAATATGTCCGCACGAATAAAGCAAGTTGCGTAATGCAACGGAATTTTGAAATTTTAAAATCAGATTATCCGGTTAACCGCGGTTAAGGAAAATACCCTTAACCATGGAACACATGTCTAACAGTTCCCTAGACATGAAATTCGGACGTTTGTCCAAACTTTTGATTAGCTAGCAGGTTGAAAAAATGTAAAAATGTAATGAAAATTATATTTTTCTTATTTCCGTTATAAAAATAGATTATTCTATGTTGATTTTCTCTTCCATGTCGTTTAATGTTACATTAATAATAATACATTAATGTACTATAAACATGGCTGAAGTGCTGATTCGGACACAACTTGTATGGGTCCATGGGTGAAAGCCTTTAACTTAAAGGCCGAGTTTATCTATAAAAAACGCCATATAACGATTACACGGAATTAATTTATTAATGGATCTATCATGTAGGCCTTAAAGTCTGAATTATCAAAAAATAAAAGTCATAAGGTTACCCGTTGAGTAGTCAATCTTGCTTTAAAAAATGACTTTAATTTCTCGTTATAAATATTTGTGCTCATACAGTGCTCATACAGTCACTAGCCCATGCTGGTTATATATTTTTTGTCCTCTTGGACTTAATTATCTTATATTAATTTACTAAATTGACCTTGAATGGTCCTGACTTTTTTACTCCCCAAAGATATACTAGTAGATAAATATAAGGGTTTTAATTAGAAATTCTCAAGGGTCTAATGTTGTGCCACCACAATCAGTTACTCTGAAATACGCTCTTACCTAAAACTAATACTCGTAGTAAGCCTGAACTTGGAAAGTTTTTTCAAATATTTTTGAAAAATAGCCTGAACTACGTTCCCAAAAACCTTGAAAATCAAACTACCGTATGGCGGCGCTCAGATTGTAACGGTGACGTCAAAATAGCGTTAGAAATCATAGGAAAATTGCTCAAAGTTTTACATATAATATACCGTATGGCGGCTTTCAGACTGTAAAGCTTTGAGCAATTTTCCTATGGGCCATGTACAATGTAATGTTAAGTTCGAAAAAAAAAATAATAAAACATCGGGGATATATTAACCTTAATAAAACATCGTCTACCCTACTTTAAAATTAATTTAAAATGCCGAGCGTCTAATTGGTTTAGTAGCGTTCAAATAAAAAATAATTAATCAGCAATTGAAAACGGACTTTGAATAGAATCTCCATTAATATTCTCATCTCGGAACGTCTAAGTTTTGTGTGAACTTGAGAACGCAAGGAACTCAGGATGATTAAGGATGGTTATGGCCTTCATGGCTTAAGAAACGGCGAAAGAGATATATTAAAGATTTTACCCATATGATATGGGTAAAATCCAGTTTAGGCCGTGTCAGTATAAAAACGTAGGTCCAAAAAGTAGGTCGCAACATGCAGCTCGTATGGAACCTAGTACAGTTGTGTAAACCACATCGTAACATTTTCGCAAAACGCGCGTGTAACCAGTCCCATGACAGTGCAGCCCCGCGAAGCGGGGCTGAAAGCACGCGTGTAACCAGTCCCATGACAGAGCATGGCCCATATCGTTACAGTTTTTGGCAAAATGGAAAGAACAAACCACATCGTAACGGTTTATTTCCTTGCGAAAATGTTACGATGTGGTTTACACAACTGTACTAGGTGCCATACGAGCTGCATGTTGCGACCTACTTTTTGGACCTACTTTTTTATACTGACACCGCCTAAACCCTAGTTAACCCCCGTGCAAACCTTATCAACTGCTCATGACTTATCTGTATAGTCTATACAGTATAGACTATAACTAGTACAGTTCCTGCTTTAAAAAAACGTTACGATTTGTGGCTCAAAAATTGTAACGCTTTAGGGTCATGACGTCATTTCGTAACCCTTAAAAGGAGGGTTTTTATTTTTTTTAAATATTAAACGACGTACAATTATATAAACATCTTGCTGAAAAAATGTTTACCTTTTTCGAAACGCTTTTAGATCATAGCGTAATTTTGTAACGCTTTTAGGTGTCACGCTATAACTTATCGCGAGCTAGTAAACTAATATTCTAACAACGTCAAGAAATCAACATAATCTTTAGGCGATAATACTCACAATCTTCATACATTGAATTATAAAATACCCAAATTCTGCCTGTCTTATTTCACATCAAATTATAGCGTAAAATTTATTTTAAAATTGCCTGTAAATAAGCTTGACAACTTTGCCGATACAAATATTTTTACGCTCATTTATTTTAACGGTTTTTTGCATTCAAAATTCGCTCGAATGACTACAATGTGAACTAACTCGGCCGTTTCACTTACTGACCAAAAAATGTTGTCAATTCTGTTTTGTATCAGTTTGGATCGATTTCTAATACTGTGGGCTCCAACAACAAATCAGCAAAGGCAAATTTACGCACACAGTTTCAACATAAAAAGTGCGTGTAAAAATATGCTCTCTCCGATTAATTGTTTGACCACACCATCTTATGTGTGCGCAAAGTTTAAAAATTAACAACAAACAAGTTTTTTTAATTGTTAATTGATTTAGATTATATTGGGGTAACCCAGTTGGGAGCGCTTCAATTGGTACTGAATTTCTTTTGGTACTGAAGCTTCTTTTGGTACCAATGCTTCTTTTGGTACTGAAGCTTCCTTTGGTACCGATGCTTTTGTTGGGACTAAAACTTCGTTTGGTACTGAAGCTTCTTTTGGTACCAATGCTTCTTTTGGTACTGGCTCAGTACCAAAAGAAGCTTTAGTACCAAAAGAAGTTTCAGTACCAAAAGAAGCATTGGTACCAAAAGAAGCTTCAGTACAAAAAGAAGCTTAAGTACCAAAATAAATTCAGTACCAATTGAAGCGCTCCCGCCCAGTTAGTTTAGCCTGCTTCGGAATACGCTTTGAAACTGACCAGTTCATGCCATTTCGGTTTATTTTAAGGCTTTGTCCGAAAAATGTGTAATTGGTCGAAACAAAGTTCGACGAATTCAATTATTTACTCCTTTATTACAATTCAAATTTACCGATTGGCCCTACCCGATGAACGACACGTCTTGCATATTGCTGCACATAAGTGTGTTTAAGCCTAGATCGCGCAGTAACGGTTGACTAATTGACAAATTTTATATATATAAAACAATTTGGTTTTATATAGTGTTTTGAAAGACCAATATCAATCATTAGGCGTAATTTGGAGATCTATAAATATCTTCAAAAAAATTATTCACGATTGAAAAATAGATGTTTACAAATGTGCAACAGTGCGCGTTCTGAGGTTAAGAAACGATTGCTCGGTTCAAATGCTCTCATTGAGCTCGTACTTTAACCCATGGATGGCCATAGTCCAAAATAAAAAGAACTGTCCTCGGCTGGCCTTTCGAGCTCTAAAACCGAAATGACCTTGCCTCTTGACCACCCCCAAAAAATGAGCTACGCTCTCGAGCTCAAAAATACAAATGAGCTGTCCTCGGCTGTCTTCTCGAGCTCAAGAATAAAAATGAGCTTGCCTCGCGTCGCCTTCCTAACTCAGAAATAAAAATGAGCTACAGGACATCCTCGCTCGGCCTCTTGAGCTCAAAAAATTAAAATGAATTGCAAATTGATGCCAATTTTCATCAATCGTTAAAAAGATGAAAGTCGGGTAAAACGTGGGTAAAAATAATCGGGTTGGAATCGGGTTGGACAACGTCAAATTTAGAGTTTGCCCGAGGGTGGTTGTAACCCGAGTTTTTACCCGTGTCGGGTAAAAGTCGGGTAAGTTACCCGTGTTTTCATCGGCGGTTACGGAATCGGGTAGGACAAGAAAATTTTCCGAAAAGTACATCTCTGGTTGCCAAAGGGGCACAATTTATAATTTTTTCTGAAATTTTTAACTCCAACTGGGAAAGCCAGCTAGCTGTTGCCGAGTCCTGCAGTGTCATCTTAATTATTCTCAAACCACGCTACGAATTTCATTAAAAAACAATAAAGAATTACCTTCGCAAAAATATACTTTTGCATTTCTTTTGGTTTGCCCAGATTTTTTCCAGCAATTATGGTCTCTTATGGTTCTGTAATATCCAATTTAACTGGCGCTAAGGCTCGTTACCGACGTTGTAATACAGACAGAAGATATATTTCTTTATATTATATATTAATATCAGTGGCATTTCAATCGCAAAAAAATATAACAGAAAAGACGCAAAAAGGGAATTGGAATAAAGATCGATATATAATTCGACGCAATAAGGATTCCATAATCCATTCTCTCCATGTTATTTTATGGGAAGAGACGCGACGGATAACACGACTTCCCATAAAATCATTACTTTTCAACTTTTTTCTGGGATAATTTAGGTATCATGAAAAAACAAATTTCAATGCCAAACAAAACCGCTTTTCAGTGGCCCGACAGTCTCGGTTTTATTACATAATTGCAACAAAAATCCATTTTGGGAATGGTCGAAAATGTTTGATTTAAAGATCATAAAATTAATTTCGCAGACCTTTTTCGACAAATAAATTTTTTCAATGAATTTTATTGCGAAAATGGTATAAAAACGTTAAAAAAATATGTGTCTATTACATATTATGTAAAACATATTATGTTATGTTTTAATGAATACCAAATTGCCCCCACTTCATAACATAAAAAAACGAATTTATTGTATTTATCTTATTATTGATAAATCTATGTTGATAACTCTATGTTGAAACTTATCGTATGAAACTGCTGTGAATGTTGCGCTTCAAGCCATTTTCGTATCATTTTGAACGATAGTTTCGCATCACCGCGACACTCACAGCTGTTCCACACGGTAGAATTTGAAAACAAACAAGCAATAACAAATTTACGTAAAAATAAGTAGGTTTAAATAATCATTAAGGCTGAGTTGACTTCCAATCGCCTTTGTGTAGGTTAAAAAATTAATGACTGGAATTATAAACATAAGAGTAATAATTCGAGTTATTCATTTCTTTACACCTACGTAAAGGCGAATTGTAGTCAAAGCAGCCTTATTTAAAAGATCGTCGAAGTTTGGGCGGAAAAGTGAATCGGTCGATTTTTTCGATCAATTACGTTTTTTACAAACTTATGATTTTATTATATCGTCCTAATTTTAAAACGCGAAAAAATTTTTTAGCGGAAATGCATATTTCTCCGTAATTGGGGCACTTGAGGGGGGACTGTAATACAAACATATTTTAAAAGAAGAAAATCGCCTTTCGGTGATTCGCCGAGCGCGCCCAACAAAGACCAATCACAGGCCACATAGGCCTCAGACGTGCTGTCATAAAACGTTACCAAAAAGTGGTAACACTATTTATTTTTTCGCGTTTGAAAATCACTGCGATATGTGTGTCTATACCATAGACTATATGGCTCCCTAATATGTGTAAAATCACCTTAATGGCATCAATCTGAATTTAGGCTTTTAAAGGATCAGAAGACATCAAAGAGATTTGCTTAAAAACGCAAAAGGCAATTATCTGAAAAATATCAAATTAAATATTGTGATTTATATTACCTCGTTGTGTATAATTTATGACCTTGACCATGGTGTTTGAATTCTCAATATTTTCTCTGAAACTATAACCAGAAATTTATTATTCATATGCTGTTTAATTCTCTATTCATATGCTATAATTAATATAACATTTTCAAAAATGAAATCGTATCTTTAATGGGTATAATGGCTTAAATAATTTTACCTGAAACATTAAAAGCATATTTGATCGCGTCTTTTAATTTTACGATTTTGTTTTATGTTTCTCAATAAAGTCCAATGGAGAATTTTAGGGAAAATCACTTATAATTTCTTATATCCGTGAAATAAAATATCGGTAACTTTGAAAAAATTTGAAATTATGGAGAATTTGAGTTTTCTCAATTTTTATACTGTACAAGCTATAGGGATGGTATACAAATAATAATTAATAGAACTGTTAATATCATATCAAGCTTCGCACTTGTTTAAAAAAATTTTTGCGGAGCATGTATGTAAATTATTATATGACAAAGCCCAAAAAGTTGTCATTTTTTATTCTAGAAAACTGATAAAACGAGGAAAGTACGCCGTATTATTTTCTAGAATAAAAAAGGCAACTTTTTGGTGTTTGACATATAATAGTTCAGGCACCTCGTGAGGCCTCGTTTAACGCTTTTTTTTATCATACCACGTAAAAAATTGAGCTCTACAAAGTTATCAGAATACTTCTTTATAATAATGCTTTGTTTAAAAACTGCAATAACTGGTATACAAGCAATTTCAAAATTAACTGTGTTCCCGGTAGGCATTGATTATAAGACACATACATGTATGGCACTGTCTTTCTAATAATCCGTTAGGGTTTATCTTCGTTAGACTATTTTTATAGACAATGGCAATATGGTATACCATGGTATAATTTTCGGCAAAACCGTAGACCGCGAATATTACATCATTTTATCTCTGTAGAACATCAAAAGTCTTATAATATCCAGATAGGGCTTTCTGGAAAATTATTGCTCAAAATTCCGGCCAGATAAAGGAACAAGCGGGAATTCCGGCCATATAACGGGTGGCCTGATAACGGCGCAGGGGCTGTATTAACGTTATTTTAAGGACCTTTCTGTTTACAAACTGTACATTAGGGGAAAGCGCTAGGCTGTCCCAAGCTTTTGAGTATGGAAATACCACAAACAATATAAAAAATTCAGAATATACATTTTGTAGCTTTTTTTGAAGCTATTCTTGAAAAAAAAATTTCGAAAATTTTGGGTGAGTTAAAAGTTTTTCGAATTTTTTTTTTTAGAATTCGCCCGGGCTTAAAAGAAAGCCCTTGGTTCACTGATTCCGAATATATAAACATTATAAAGCAGAAACGCAAAAAACGTTGAAAAAATGTTGAAAATGTCAAAAAATTGAAGAAAGACGTTGAATTTCATGAACGAGAAAAGATATCCAAAATTTTGCGCTATTAGTTGATATATCTCTGAACATTCTCGGCAAGCAAACTATACAAATTAGACACCAAGAAACAATTAATGTTCAAAATTAAAATATTTAATGTTCAAAAATTGTTGGAGCGATTTTTTTTATTCGAAATTTGAATTCAAATAAATGTTTCCCATCTCGCGGCGAGATTCTTGCCCGTAGTTTTCCGAGATTTTAAAATAAGAAAAGAAAAATATAAACCAACTAGAAAAGCAGTCTTTGTGTAACTAATCATGTATCCTTGAGTTAAAAATAAAAAAGGCGTTGTGTACAGAAATGGCGACACTGGTTAGACAAATCTTGTTATTTTATAGGTCGTTGTTGGTTTAATCTATATATACATGTTGGCTCTACGTTTGGCAGAAAGAGCACAACTACTCTAAAAGTTTTCAAAAATCGGTCTCAAAAATTTTTAGCGGTTTATTGATGAGAAGTTTTTTCAGAAGTAAACGAATTCGAATTATGAATATTATAAAGTTCGGTTTTTGTTTTTTTGTCAAGTTCATGACGCAAATGACTGTCTTGTCCAACAAATAATCTGAACATTTCCGCAGTAACAGCCGTTCATTTTCAAAATTCGGTCTGAAAAAAAGTTTCGACAGAAAAAAAACGAGACGTGTTTAGTTTCTCCATTTCTTCTTTATTTTGTCATTAAGACACTGCCGAGGGAAATTGGCCAATATAATAATCATTTTTTTCAGATCGAATTTTGAAAGTGAACGGCTGTTATGTAAAAAAGCCTTCAATTCCGTTTTAGGCACTTTTTTGGGATTTTAGGTTGTGAACGCAGGTCATACCCGTCCTTAAGAATTAAAATTGGGAGAAATGTCGCGACGTTCTTTGTTTTTTTGAAAAAAAAAATGTCTTTTAGAAGTTCAAAAATGCTAACTTTACCAAACTTTAGGATAAATCATGTTTTCTAAATTATATAGAGATTATATTTCCCTGGCTCAAAAGTATCCATAGTATTAGTAAGGTCTGTATAACCTTTATCATTTACATACCACTTGAAAATTGGAAAGTATTGAAGATATCTCAGTCAAAAGTCTCTAACGTCAGATATTTTTCGTCGCCTGTTCGCGAAATGAACAAAAAAATGAACCAAATCTCATGATTTTTTAAAGATGCGCTTGTCGGGAAAGATGGTAAGGAGTTCATATAGTGTGTTGAAACTGAAAAATTAATTCGATCCACATTTGACGTAGCTCTAACTGCATACGAAATGATGCCATTAAATGTACTCAAACATTAAATCTGCGAAATTAGTATCGTTGACAAGTCAATTCTGTCTCCCTTCCTCGTTTTTGACATTTTTCGCATTAACCCTGTAAAACGGGCACAAGTCAATTCATCTCAATGAACGTCAATGCGCATCAATGTAAAAAAGACTGTAAAAAAATATACAACTCCGTTATATTATGTCATTTGGTTCCACGGACGCCCGGATTTGAAACAGGTATTTTAACTCCTAGACCACCGTGGTCTCGTGTGAATGTTAAGTCTTAAAGGCAGTGTAAGAAATGGAAAGCTTTTTTGTTCCCGCTCCCGTGCAAACCTCAATCCCGCGTTTTCCCGCACCAAAAATATCCCGTTCCCGCGGAATCCCGCGCACATTCAGAGAGACATGCACAAAATGAGTCATTCACCTTTTGCTCGTATCACCTTTAAGTCTGAAAAATAAAACGAGAAATGAGTATCCCGCGGGAAAATCGTTCCCGAGATAATCTCGCTCCATCCCGTTCCCGCGTGATCCCGTTCCCATTTGCTACACTACTTAAAGGGATAAAGGACAAAAATAAGATTAGAATAGATTTACTCCCTACGAAATGTCCGCAAATCATTTATGATAAACATTGTTATTATTTGTAACTTTGTTCATTGTTTTGCTCTCTAGCGCTCATTTTTTGACGCCGATTCGCCTATAATAAGCCGGATCGAACTTTACACCTTTGTGACCCCATAGTCTGTAGCTACATGTAGTAAGCTCTAAATATATATATATATCACAGTGATCACTAGTGAATAGCTTTAATTTGCCAAAAAACATCATTTTCATGTAGAACAATTTAAAAATTGAATTTTAATAAAATAAGTTTGTGCAAGATTGCTTTGATTTGTCTTTTTTTCAAATTTTTAGCTCAGAATTTTGTGAATCTTCTTCTGAAAAACTCCAACCCAAACAAACAAACAAAATACACCGCTTGAGGGTTTATCAGGCCCCCTTTATCAGGCCACTTTGCCCGCTCGTGCGCTTATCAGGCCACTTTTTTTCCAGAAAGTTTTTCAACAATCCCGCCCACGCACTGAGGGTTTATCAGGCCACCTGAGGGTTTATCAGGCCATTTGGCATGTTAGTTTATATCCGCGAATAACATTTTCCCGCTTATCGGAAACTTGCATTTACCGGCACTATGTGAAAAAAAAAACAAATAATATCGGGTCACTTTAAGATATCGGTTTTAGCTCATTATACGCTCTAAACTTTAGAGTCTAAAAATCTCTTTAAACCGAAATGAACAATGATACAAAAAATGTTTATTTTTTTCTCCAAAACATGATCTTGAAACCTATTTATAATTTAATATTATTTTAATTAACTTAGATTTAACAATGAGTAATATGATGCGATCAAACAAATCCCGCTCGTGCGCTTATCAGGCCGGTCTCTGATTGGACATTACGGATAATAACAAATTGCGCAATTTCCCCTTCGTGCGCTTATCAGGCCACCTTGTTTTTAACATTTTCCTGACCACATTTTGCTTTATTTTCTTTTTTGTCCATACCTTCCGTATGGTATGTTTAACCAATGTTTCTGTAAAAGTGAAATGTACGTAATGCGAGTTCCAAACATGAGTTACANATTGCGCAATTCTCCGCTCGTTCGCTTATCAGGCCACCATTTTTACACATTTTCCAGCTATTCCGCCTACGCCCGTGGGGTTTATCAGGCCGTCTGAGGGTTTATCAGGCCGTTTTTGGAAGGCGAAAGTGGCCTGATAACCCCTCAAGCGGTGTATTACAAAAACTGCTAAACGGGGCCCAATAATCAGTATTTTTGGCGTCTGGAGTGTAGACTCCACACTTAATTATACAGTATAGTTTATTCTACTCACATGATTTTTTCCACATAAGGTCTGAATCGTTCACAGCAACCTCTTTTTTATAAATAAAACGAAAAACTAAACCTTGCATTATGCACATTAATGATGACCAAGTTGATTTTGTTCTCAAGTCGGAGACAAATAACGAAAGGAATTCCGGATTAGTCACAATTATTTATCCAATCACAGGTTATCAATTGGAGTGGGCGGTGACTGTGGGCCCAAAAACCCGCTCAATTTTATTCATTATTTCTTGAATATAAAACACCCGCCAAATGAAAAAATCAGAGTTTTTAGTAAAACTTTTTACTGTAAAATTATTGGGTCTAAAAATCTTTTTATATACGGATATTCGTCACGTTTCATCCGGGGATTACAGGGGTAGGGCGTGATAAGGGACCGCGTAATAAGGAACGCTTGTGATTCATGAGAGACGCTTTACTCCGAACAAAGTGTTAGTCAAAATAGAGCTAAACATACATTTTCTGACGTGTCCTGCGAAAAAACACGATGCCATAAACACCATATTCAAACGTTATTCAATTTGTTTAATGCCGGATTAATAATGCGTGTCAAAACGAATACCCTTAGATTTCAGGGGTCGGCACGCGGCTCACATAAGCCATGTCTTACCTTGGCTTAGCTTAGCTTATGTGAGCAAAGCCAAGCTATTAAAGCCAAGCAAGTTTTCTGGCTCATATGAGCTAAGCCAAGCTAAGCCAAACAAGTTTTTTTGGCTCATGCAAGCTAAGCTAAGCCAGAATATAAGCCGACTTTGCCCAGACCTGGGCTCACTTGTACAGGAATATAAAAGTCTAATTCAGATACAATAGCTGTGGCCCCCAGGCTGCGAGTGCTAAATAAGGTATGTGTTTTTCACATCAGCAAACAGTCCCTTATTAAGTCCTTCCCTGTTGAAAACAACGACGCGTCGTGAGCTAAATTCCTTTATGGTAATTTATGATGGTTGATAAAGGAAAAAGGATAGAACTGACAAGCAAAACTTTTTGGCTTACCTTATTTATTACCATAGTCCATTTATGAGCTGATAAAATTTTAACTCTTTTAAAATAAATTTTATTTTGGGGTTCACGAACCATCACATGGAGCAACATCCATTGAAATTCTCGGCTCAAACTCTCACAGATCCCACAAACCGGGAATTTGGAACAATAATCCGGAAAACGATACAATTTCAAATTCGAAATAATCTCTTGCTCCAAATTCTCACTAACTGCCATTTACGAAAAAACGTTTGACCCCAAAAATTTGTTCCTTGAACTAAAAAGAATAACGAATTTTTTGAACTCACAATTTATCGAAACGTCTCGGCCATTTTGATGAGGGCTTTGTGTTTGCTGTAAATGCACTCTAAAAACAGATGGAATTTAAATGACCTAGAGGCAGACTCGTCGTATTTCAAGATGAGTGCTTTTATCTACGTCACGACATATGGGGAAACTCAAATTAAAACGCAAAGTTGTCATTCCAAATCTTTACGCATGTCCGACCAAACGAGCAGTATTCGCACAAGAGAGA
>SCLG01000025.1:311787-330413 GCA_004367875.1 Oikopleura albicans
CATCTTATACATTATAAAATCATCTGTATACTTACCATTGTCATGGCGTAAATCAGCATACTTTACATTTGATTCGGAATTGAACTGTCGAATGCCGTCACAGAATTTAAGATTGAAGCCAAAAATATAAAATGCTTTATTTACAAAATCTGATTTAGCTTTTTTGATATTATCTTTGGCAATTTTACACTTGCGAAGTTCGTCTTCTGCCTCCAAGTTTTGAAAAACGACTTTTATTTGGTTTCATAGATTACTGGAACTTCCGTAAACTACCACAAGGCTAGGGGTAACAAATTATTCATGTGGTATTTTTCGACCACTAAAAATCAGCCTTTGCAGTTCTGTTGCACGCATATTTTTTTGAAGAGACACAATTCAAAAAGTTTAAAATCCTCAAAACTGGGGTCAGTTTTCGATAGGGAATCGTGTGACCGGAAGTAGGGCTGAATCACACATGCCAAATTGATCATATTTCGCAATAAGACGTACTTTTGGACGGAGAAATAAAACAAATATCAAAAAAAGTTTGCAACTTCCGGTAACCGGAAGTACAGCTAAAGTGTGATACATACTAAATCCCTAAATTTCGGGTAAAGGTGAAAAATGTCTGTTGACTATGTCGATTTTTTTACCCATTCTTACAAACTGCATGTCGGCCAAACTATGACCATACTACATTAGATTATGAATTCTATACAACCATTCCTGCACCAATAAACAAATAAACAATATAAATTAGGAAAATAATTATGTATGCACCAGCAGACATGTCGGTCTTGAACTTTTTCTTCTCCATGTCATTCGAATTTTTAAATCGACTAGGAAGGTCAACAGTAAACATATTTTATGCTTAAATCATACATATATATTGTCGGATAGTAATATTCAAAGTTTCCGGTTTTATACAAAGGGGTTGACTATAAGATCACCAAAATTGTCAAAACCTCAGACCTTATAACCAAGTCCTTGTATTTGTTTATCGCTAAAGATTCTAGAATTCTCTTTGATAAAATCAGCTTTTAAGTTCAAAATAAACAACAATTTAAAGTTCGATCCCTCAAGTTGGTCAAAGGGGTGTCATTTCTCAAGTTTTTAAATCCTCTTTTGTCTGAAAACAAATCTGGTACTTCTAGCATCATAAAATGCCAGCTCATTTTTTTAATTTTGAAGATTTATTTATGGTATTTATTATTCAGGCGGGGAACGATCTCGGCTCCCAAATTAATCTGTTCATTCCGCAATTGGTCATGAATCTTTTAACTAAAACCAATTTGCTGATTTAGCAGTCAAATAGCACCGAAAACTTAAACCCCAACGTGTTTCATCCTTGTTTAAGATAAATAAATGCCATCTTGTAGTTTGAAGATTCACAAATTGATTCAACAAGCTTTAATAAACTTAAAAAGCTTGAAAAGCTTTCCCTAAAGTTTTTGTTTATCAAAATTCTATCGTTTTAACGATTAACCATAAAATATGACTCAAATTATACAGGTAGGTCATAATCTATGAGTCATAGTCTAAATTTTTTGGAAAAAACTGCTAGTTTAGGCGCTAGAGAGCAAAAAAGATGTAAAAAGGGGTATATATCCATGGGTATGTTAAAAGGGGTATATAAGATTCTTCTTACTTGAAAATGCACCAAAAATATTCTTCACTGAGTCCCGAGAATTTGAAATTAATAATGCTGAGTTGGCAATTCATAATTGCAACTGAGTTGCGTGATTTGACAAATTACTCATAGGTTAGCCAATGAGCAACATGCTTCGAGTTCGACAACATGACTAATTGCCTTCTTATTGGCCAGGATTATTGACACACGGCTTGTGCGTGGCGATTACGTAATTTTCCTGCCGCGTCGTGACTTAATTCCTTTTTTGGAATTGGTGCATTTTCAAGTAAGAAGAACCTTATATATCCATGGGTGGGAACAAATCTAGAATTTCAAGAAATTCTCCTGAATCCGACCGTGCCAAAAATTTTCAAAAAAAATGCTAGTTTAGGTGCTAGAGAGCACCTTGCTAGACAACGCTTTGAGTATTTTTGACACACCGCTTCCGGTCATAAGCATGAGAGCCATGGTCACTCCAGAAATACAAAATTCCCAAATTTCAATCTTGTGAGCATTTAAAAAAAAATAGGTAGTTTAGGCGGTAGAGAGGAAAAAAGTGCCAAAAAGGAAAAAAAAATCAATTTTGTGTAGCGATGGATTCAGCAACCGTAATTACCTGTGCCAATTGGCACACACTATCAGATTTTTATGACTTTGTTCTATGGACTGGACAAGGTTTCAATTAATCTTGATCTAACCAGAAAAATTTCTCACCCAGTGGAATAGTCTCAAATCTCCCAATCTTAAAAATTAACAAAAAATAAATTTCTAAAGATGCCTACTTGTAAAAAAATCAGCTGTGTCAGTCAGAATGTCATCTATGCAATTCTCATATCTTGAAATGTGTTATTCTGTATTGCTTCGGTCAATACGTCTTCGTAATCTCTGTTTAATCAGAAGAAATACGATTGGATGTCTATCTATTTTTCATGTGGTGCCAAAAAAGGGGATAAGGCGTCATTTTAGATTGATAGCCTGAAAAGAAAAAAAAACTATACACCAGGTGCGCCGTTATCTTACAAACCGAAAAAAAGTGTACGATAAAGGAAAATTGAGAGATAACAGCGCAGTGCATAGGCGCTAAATTTGGTAAAAGTGCTGGTAATCTTATTTATTTCTGAAAAAGTGACTGCAGACCTTGGGAGACGTTTTGACAAAAAGGATATATCTATATCTTTTATTTGAGTACCAAATTTTCGGCTTTCGCCATCTTCAGGGTATGATATACTAATACTGACAGAATGTTGAAAAATAATAAACAAATCCGAAATTCCAGACGTTCTAGAATAATGTGTTTTTGAAAGAGAAGTAAGGAAGNAATTGAGAGATAACAGCGCAGTGCATAGGCGCTAAATTTGGTAAAAGTGCTGGTAATCTTATTTATTTCTGAAAAAGTGACTGCAGACCTTGGGAGACGTTTTCACAAAAAGGATATATCTATATCTAGTCTTTCTTTTGAGAATACCATTTGTAGAACCAGATTATTAATGGCAGGTTGATCAATCATTTATTACCATTATTGATGAAATTACGTTTAATAAATTATATCGAAAAAATTCCACCTGAAAATATTGACTACTTCTGGCAGAGACTAAATTGAAAACGTGTGCAGATTCAGAGCTGGTAAACAACACTGTTTTTTGCATTTATCGGCGATAGTTTAATAAAACAATATTTATGTAAAAAAGGTTTCATATGCCCGGTGAATGAGCATTTTGGAGATTGAATCTGCAATTTATGGGCGATTACAAAAAAAAAGTGAAAGTATAAAACATTTTTTGTCTTTATTCACCAAAAAACAATATGGAAAACAAACGTTAAAATTTTTTAACGTTAAAAGTTTTCGTTTTGGTTGCGGACAGCGTTAAGTTAACGTCGTTAACCCTAGTTCATAACTTCTCGGATTACAAATCGTAAAAAGCGTTTGTTTTATGTTTTTGGGTCCTAAAGAATTGCAAAAATTCTATAGTAATCTAGAATTTTTTCTGATTCTGTAGGTCGTTTTCGTTTATAATTTACTTTACCTTTAATCTTGTAGTTGACTTTTATATCAAAATTTCTACTGAAAGAGCAAATAAAATAGAAAATAATATAGCTGACGCTCAAATTCTTAAAATGAATAATAAAATCGTGTTGAACCACCTGGTCATTGTGCCCAACCTTATAACAATTAAACTATATGCATTGATTATTAAGTCAGAAGTCAAGTGTGGGAAATAAAAACATCACTTCAAACTTTAATTCATATATGCCACCGCAATAGTGGCTAACTCGGTATAAAAAGTTAATGCATAAAGTTAAATANTATTATTCAGGCGGGGAACGATCTCGGCTCCCAAATTAATCTGTTCATTCCGCAATTGGTCATGAATCTTTTAACTAAAACCAATTTGCTGATTTAGCAGTCAAATAGCACCGAAAACTTAAACCCCAACGTGTTTCATCCTTGTTTAAGATAAATAAATGCCATCTTATAGTTTGAAGAGTCACAAATTGATTCAACAAGCTTTAATAAACTTAAAAAGCATGAAAAGCTTTCCCTAAAGTTTTTTTTTATCAAAATTCTATCGTTTTAACGATACACCATAAAATATGACTCAAATTATACAAGTAGGTCATAATCTATGAGTCATAGTTGTAAAATTTTTAGGAAAAAACTGCTAGTTTAGGCGCTAGAGAGCAAAAAAGATGTAAAAAGGGGTATGTATCCATATATATCCATGGGTGGGAACAAATCAAGAATTTCAAGAAATTCTCCTGAATCCAACCGTGCCAGAATTTTTCAAAAAAATGCTAGTTTAGGTGCTAGAGAGCACCTTGCTAGACAACGCTTTGAGTATTTTTGACACACCACTTCCGGTCATAAGCATGAGAGCCATGGTCACTCCAGAAATACAAAATTACCCAAATTTCAATTTTGTGAGCATTTTTGAAAAAAACTAGGTAGTTTAGGCGGTATAGAGCAAAAAAGTGCCAAAAAGGAAAAAAAAGTCAATTTTGTGTAGCGATGGACTCAGCAACCGTAGTTACCTGTGCCAATTGGCACACACTTTCAGATTTTTATGACGTTGTTCTATGGACTGGATAAGATTTCAATTAATCTTGATCTAACCAGAAAAATTTCTTACCCAGCGGAATAGTCTGAAATCTCCCAATCCTAAAAATTAACAAAAAATAAATTTTTAAAGATGCCTACTTGTAAAAAAATCAGCTGAATGTCATCTATGCAATTCTCATATCTTGAAATGTGTTATTCCGTATTGCTTCGGTCAATACGTGGTCGTAATCTCTGTTTAATCAGGAGAAATACGATTGGTTTTATTTCTATTTTTCATGCGGTGCCACAAAAGGGGATAAGGCGTCATTTTAGATTGATACCCAGAAAAGAAAAAAAACCTATACACCAGATGCGCTGTTATCTTACAAAACCAAAAAAAAGTGTACGATAAAGTAAAATTGTGAGATAACGGCGCAGTGCACAGGCGAAAACTGTAAGCTAGCGGGGTTTAACTTAACGGAGCACGTGGTGTATATCATATAAGCAACATGCAACTTAGATTGCTGGTAATCTTATTTATTTTTAAAAAGTGACTGCAGACCTTGGGAGACGTTTTCACAAAAATGATATATTTTTCTAGTCTATCTTTTGAGAATACCATTTGTAAAACCAGATTATTAATGGCAGGCTGATCTATTATTTATTACCATTATTGATGAAATTACTTTTAATAAATTATATCGAAAAAATTCCACCTGAAAATATTGACTATACTTCTGGCAGAGACTAAATTGAAAACATGTGCAGATTCAGAGCTGGTTAACAACAGTGTTTTTTAATTTATCGGCGATAGTTTTATAAAACAATATTTCTGTAAAAAAGGTTTCATATGCCCGGTGAATGAGCATTTTGGAGATTGAGTCGGCAATTTTTGGGCGATTACAAAAAAAGTGAGAGTATAAAACATTTTTTGTCTTTATTCACCAAAAAACAATATGGAAAACAAACGTTAAAATTTCATAACTTCTCGGATTACAAATCGTAAAAAACATTTGTTATATGTTTTTTGGTCCTAAGGAATTGAAAAATTCTCTAGTAATCTAGAATTTTTTTCTAATTCTGTAGGTCGTTTTCGTTTATAAGTTACTTTACCTTTAATCTTGTAGTTGACTTTTATATCAAAATTTCTACTGAAAGAGCAAATAAAACAGAAAATAGCTGATGCTCAAATTCTTAAAATGAATAATAAAATCGTGTTGAACCACCTGGTCATTGTGCCCAACCTTATAACAATTAAACTATATGCATTGATTATTAAGTCAGAAGTCAAGTGTGGGAAATAAAAACATCACTGAAACTTTAATTCATATATGCCACCGCAATAGTGGCTAACTCGGTATAAAAAGTTAATGCATAAAGTTAAATAAATTTGCTTGTTAAAAAGACATTAACTAAGGGTATCGCTATTATTCCAAGTTTGGCTTAATTTAGGGGATATCAGTGGTCTTTTATTGCAATTTGTTCCGGTTTATTGTCTTGGATGGGTTAACTCCCACGGAACATTTTAGGCGATTAACACCTATGGAAATAATAACCTATGGAAATAATAATCGTATGAAATTATTGATGATGTTAATCTTTTGAAAATGCACTAAATTAATTATTGCGGTTCGAATAAACACCATATTTACGGACTTGGGCGACGTTAAAAAATCACCAGAACTTTCCAGGTGGTACTGTGGTACAGTCTAAGCCAAACTTAGAGACACACATCAAAATTACCGCTGGACGCATACCAGAGCCAAAAAACATAAAATGTTAGTGGTAAATAGTGATTGTTAGCAGTTCTAAGTGTCAAAATCAGAAGCGCCGTGGTAAAATTTTTCTAGTAGAATGTTTTTAGCAACATATGAATAACTTTATTGTCGACAAAAAAAAAAATTTTGAAAAATTAATTGTATTTTTTTACTAAATTTTGAAAACTCGTTTCAAATGTATATCTCTGGCGCTCCTGATTTTAACAGTCATGCACATCGAGTTTATTATAACCGTCATGCGCATCTGGGGTAGCTAGCTACCCACTTTTTTTTATAGCGCGCCATACAATGAACGGATGTGTTTGCTTTTGATTTTATTTTGAAGCCCTGTTCTTTTCCTCTTACTGCGGTGATTTGTAAGTTAACCGAATTAACCCGCGTCCTCGACTGACGAAAACTTATCGAAAATTTTCAAATATTTTTGTTCTCTCATATAAAAACGTAAAATATTTTTTACTTTCAAATCTGTTGTCCGTTTTTAATCATCACAAGCCGTTCTCTTTTAATTAAGAATTAAAGTGAAAATGGGTAGCTAGCTACCCAATATGCGCATGACTGTTAAGCAAACCTTTTTAAGTTGAGTTCCTTTTTTAATTTTTTTTTGAGAAATATGTTTTTATCGGTTTTAATTAAAATACAGACACCAAGGATTGATTTTGTCTGGCACATCGCATAGTTAAGATATCACATTCTCAAATTTTAAAACACCCATAATACATTGAGAAAATATGAGAGGCCGATTAAACATAGTGAGTCTATAATCAATAACCTTTAACTGAAAATTCCGACCCAGTTTTCCATATTACATTAAAGATTTACATAATAAACCGATATTGAGTAGAAATGCTACTTACAGTAAATGTTAATTAAAATAACTTAACTAAACTTGAGAATAAATAAACATAATCGGTTACTGTACGCAGGTTACACAGTACAATACTGTGGTTACATCATCTTTTGTTTACGTTCTATGGGCCAAAACATTTCACGGGTGCCACCCACGTCCTACTCATTAAAAAAAATATTATTGACAGAAAAAGGTAGATTTTTCAGTCCTGTCTTCTAGGCAGAAATTATTGGTTAATAATTTTATAAAAATTGACTCAAAATCCTAAAACCATTTTGTCTCAGTTCTTTACAAAGTTAACTCTCAGGGGAAGGAGTTTTTGGGAAACCGTAGGGGGAAATGTGTGTATATAAACACGCACTTAAACAATCACAATAATTCGCAATAATTCAAAAAAACTGGTAAAGCCAAGTTGTAGAGCTCGTCAAACTACGTTGATCTGACTATTCAGAAATTGATTTGGGCCACCAGGGCCCCCTAGAGAGCTGTTTGAAATCTCCAACCTACGCAAAAAATACCGTCAATGTAATTTGTTCCAAAAGTTGAGGGGGGGTCAGCAATACTCGTTTTGACCTACGGGGCCTCCATATGCCTTAAATCGACAAAAAACAAGTCGTGTGTATATATACTGGGAGTTAAAATGCACATGCAAAATGATAGTGCAGTTTTTTTGGTTTTAAACTTCAAACTTTAGACAATTAACTTAACTTTAACATAGTAACATACCGATAATGTTGAACTGGATGACACGAAAACTGCATTTTATTTTTTTTGTGACATAAAACTTAAGCCGGTTCGTTTTTGTGAAAAAAAGCGTTGCGGTCACAGCCCTTTCAAAGTTTCCACCCCATTATGTTCGTACAATGGTAGAATGCGTTGCTTTTTAAAAATGATGATGTTAGTTTTACCTCACGAATTTCATTCTTTACACTCTGTCGGGCATCTGTACGTTCGATATCAGTTATCTCAGGACGACAATTCATATAAAAGTACAATACGATTCAAAATGGGTAATATTTCACGGAAAGTTGTTTTTATGCGCATTAGGCGACCCAAAAACAATTTTGATTTGGTTTGAAAAACTTTTGACATTGTATTTTTTCCTCATTTTTCATCAGTTTTCAGAAAAAAAACCCAACGCACTGTTCAATTCTCTTACAAATATATTAGTTCTTGTAGTACTAAGTCTACAGGTTTAGCCTCATGAAAATTGGCCGAGCGTTTCTAGTATTCCGTGTCGGCATATTTTAAGATGATATAAAAACCAATTTTCCCATTTTATATTGAACTACCGGTTGAATTTCATGATATTATTTACGTAGAGGCGTATTTATAAGCATGGCAGAAAGGAGGGGCACCCTAGTTCAAAATAACAAGGGAAAATTGGTCTTTATACATTATCTTAAAATATGCCGACACGTAATACTAGAAACGCTCGGCCGATTTTCATGGGGCTAAACCTGTAGTAAGTCTTGTATAAATGCGACATAGTATAAATGCTTCTCGAGCAAAAGTATACCGAATGGTGAAACTATATTTATGTACCGGGAAGATTTGGAGAATCGCATTGAGCCCTTCAATTTGTCGTATAAGTTTGAACGCGCACCGTTACTAAAACAAACAACGCGTTACGTTTTGACAAGCCCAAAAATGTTTTAAACTAAATTTTCTTTCTAGACAAACTTTACTGTTTATTTCAGAAAATTACTCCAGAAAAATAACATCTTGCGAAGAGTATCGTCCTGATTTTAAAACGCGAAAAAATTTTTTAGCGGAAATGCATATTTCTCCTTAAATGTGGCACTTAAGAGCGGGAGGACTGTAATACATAAATATTATTAAAGAAGGAAAGCGCCTTTCGGTGATTTGCTTTTCGGTGATTGGTCGAGCGCGCTCAAAAAAAGACCAATGACAGGTCACATAGGCCTCAGACGCGCAGCAAGCAACGTTACCAAAAAGTGGTAACATTATTTATTTTTTTCGTGTTTGAAAATCACTGCGATACATCACCAGAAGTGGTGTCTAATAATTTCGATAAAATATGGAAAGACCACAATTCTGCATTTTGGAGACATGGTGAAGGACAAAATTGGACCTCTGAAGTTATGAGTATTCGCTGTTTGAACAACATCAGCTCTTCATCTCAATTTAGCAACAATTTTACTAAAAATCAACTCACCAAAAAGTACTATAAATTAATTATCGAACCCAAATGTATGAACTGTATTATATAAATTGTCTATTTTCGCTGAGATTCTTTCAACTAAAAAATTCCCCTCAATTGCGATTTACATCTAAACGCAAAATTGAAAAACAAAAAATGAAATAAATGGAGTCGAAAGCCCATAACATGCAAAATACATGAAGCTTAAATACTCGAATATATGCGATTATTACCTCTTTAGCCGCTCGATTTTATAAAATTTGTTTTCTTTCATCTTCATCGTATTAATGCGTTATTAAAACGCAGTTTTGTTTCGATTAATTAAAATCAAATTTACGCAAATAGAATGATAAGCTCAGCCAAAAAAAATTGCACTTTTGGTTGTCGTTTATTCTGCTTCGTTTTAACACTAAATCGGGGCATTAGGGAGGATTATTATAAGGCTATATGTAAATTATTATACAGTATACTAGTATAAAGCGGTATAATACATGTTAATTTAAATCACATCAATATTGAGGCACTTGCGATTAAAATGAACGTCAATATATGATGGCCAAGTCGAAATTCTTGCCTACATGATAACGGTTAAAAGTCAAGAATTGAACAAAATCCATGTTTTTGTAATTAACAAATTATAAGCTTGAACTAGAGCACAGATAAAACTTATTATGGTCATTTTCCCCAAATTTTAGGACGTTACTGTCTGGAAAAAACACTCCAACAAGTTGTATACCAGATATTTTATCTAATACAAAATACTCCAAGAAACGTTTACACCAATTTTTAGCTAATTTTTAGCCCAACTTTTTGTACAGTTCTGTGGGAGTGAAAAAATATTGTCATTGATGTTATACTGAGACTACTTAAACATAAATAAATTAGGTTGTTAATTCCTGTTCTGCGGGGATCACCAAAAAACAGGGTCCGCCGCTTTCTGGATGTCATTTTTTGTATTTTTTCCTCATTTCGTGAGTTGATTTTTAGTAAAATTGTTGCTAAATTGAGATGAAGAGCTGATGTTGTTCAAATGGCGAATACTCATAACCTCAGAGGTCCAATTTTGTCCTTCACGATGTCTCCAAATTGCAGAATTGTGGTCTTTCCATAATTCATCGAAATTATTAGACACCACTTCTGGTGATGTAGTCTTTTCCTGATTACCTAAATTTCTTGTGTTTATTGAGGTATTAACAAAAACTTACAAAGAAAAAATGATTGAAAAACAATGCGAGAATTGTGGATAAACAAATCATGCAAACATATCCTATGCGGATTAAAAAATAATTGAACGGGCAAAACTAAACAAACATCAACATGCAACAAACTATTTTTTTATTATTTTGACAGATTTTTTTAAACAAAATAGAAGTAAAAGTTGTTTTACGAAGACAGATGAATTTTGTTAATTGATCTGATTTTGTATACAGCCGGAATAATATTTTCAAGATAATCATTCTCATGTGAAATATCGTCTTAATTTCTTAAAGTTACTTTTATTTAGTTTTCACGAACCAAAACTGATTTACGTTTACGATTTAAATTATTATTTACCAATGCGTGTTCTTTTTTCTTCAACATTTCAGACTTAAAATTAATGAGTGTTAAAAATGCTTTGTGTACAGGTGAAGATAGGCTTTGATATCAGAGTTCTCATAAAGTTGAACTCCGATTATACCAATTCAATATGTTTTATTTTTATTCGAGCTTTTGAAGTATCAGTGATAATTTGAACTTCTGAGTTAATGAAATGAGCAAGTTGTTTTTATACAGAAACATTAACAAAAGGTCTCGCGTAAGTGGTTCCCATGCTCGTTTTTAACCAGGGAAACTTTCACCCACTTATAGAGTACCACACGTGCATTAAGTAGTATTACATATTTCACATTCCCACATTTCTAACATCCCGGACGTTCCTAAAGAATGTTCTGGATGCTGGATTAGAACTTTGTAGGCGAAATAGTGTCGCTATGAGACCGTTTACTTACGTCTCATGGTCGCCCCCATTTTTTTTGCTTTTTTTAAGGTCGTTTTTTAGTAAGTTTTCATTATCCACTTCCCCGAAGTTACCACTACTTGATTATGAGGTAATTTAGTCATAAATCTTACATATTTTTTTTCTTAAACGCCTTGCGCGAGAGCTTAAGTTTTATTAATTTTATCCATTCGCATCATAGATTTTTTAATGTGAGATTTTGTAATACTTGTTATGTGAGAGTTTTAATGTGAGATTTTGTAAAACTTGTAATGTGAGATTTTGTAAGATTTGTAACATATAGTAGTATGTAAAAATACAAATGTGTCACCAAAATGTAACCTGTTACATACAAAAAACAATAATCGTGATAATTTTACTTTTAGTAAAATTACATTTGAGTGTTTACAGTGCAACCTCGAATGTATCACCGAGCAGCGATGTGGACCTGTCTAATTTTTTAATATTGTGTGCCATGCGGTAGAAATAAAGAGCCGTATTTAGCGGGAAGTAGCAATCGCTACGACTGCCTTATTTTATTTTCAAATACAGTTTTATAGATGGCGGTAATCAAATTGGACTGCAGTTAACTATGTAATAATGTAGTTATAATTATATATGTGAAACGACGTCGACCTTGTGACATTTTATTATGTGAACCATTTATCATGAGAAACCTTGTGATGTATTTATCCTGAGAAACCGGACTATTTATAGGAAACCGGCGCCTTGATGGCGCGGAATTTCTATAAATTATTCTTTCGAATAATCTCGAAAGAAGTGGCGCTATGATACCGCTATAAGACTTAGCGTCTCATGGTCGCCCCCCCAAATTTGTATATAAAGGTCGTTTTTATTAAATTTTTTTAATTATCCCCTAAATTACCACAACTTGTCATGAGGTAATTTAGAAATAATTATTACATAATTATTATACATCATAACGCATTCGAAAAGAGTCACGTGCAAAGCACGCGCAACCAAAATATTTGTTATAATAAGCGCGAATATACCACGCGCGAACACCACACGCGCGCCAATTTTTTGCGCACCAACTTCATGTGCGCCAATTTTAAAGGCAGCGTGACTAGATCACACGCAATCATAATGTATATATATTTTTTTGATTTATCATATTTTTATGTAAGAATAAGAATGTGAGAGTTCTAATGTGAGATTTTTTTAATGTGATATTTTTAATGTAATATTTTTTAATTTAAGATTTTTGTGAGGTGAAATTTTTAAAGACTTATAACATAGTAGTGTAAGAACATAAATATGTCGCTAAAATGTAACCTGTTAAATAAAAAAAAATCGTTATTATTTTATTTTTAATAAAGTTACATTTTAGTATCTACAGTCCATCCTTGAATTTATCGCCGAGCAGCGTTGTGGAGATATATAGATATTTTATTGATCTAATTTAGTATTGTTAATTAAGACTCGAAAATTTCTAGTTTTCAAATGTTGAACTTAACTATCGAGGTTACTATTCCATGTGATTGTGATATCTGCTCTATTGTCCAAAGTGGGTCTGAGGAAAGTGATGTCGAAGAAAGTTGGGTTAATATCTATTCTCCTGATAACATTTGGTATATTCTATCTAATGTTTTATCTGAATTAGACGATACTTTAGAATTGCAAGTCTTTTTCTTATTTTCTTGTCCCTTTTTTTTAATTTTTATTGTTTATTCATCACATGAAATTTCAACCATTTCTTGACAAAAAGGATTCACATCTCATACGGAATCATATCACAATTATTCGATCTTGTGCTGACTTGATTCGCCCTCAATTGACGTTTTTTATTCGATTAATTAGTAAGATATATATTTTTATTCCCAAACAAATCTTTATTATATTTTTCAAAAGATGACTGTTCATTCACAATTTGATTTTGGATTATCTTACTTGGAGGAAATGTTTTGAATGAAAAGAGAATTCTCTTCCCGAAACGACTCGTCGCCGTTTATCTCTTATTCAACTACATCATTATGATGCCTCATCCCGAACCGACATCAGAAATTAGCCTCAAACATCAGAAATTAGCCTCATCCCGAACCGACAAGTATGTTTCTAGAATATATAATGACTTTTTCCTTAACATTTTTGAAACTAATTTTATTTAAAATTTACTAGTTATATGTTAGAAGAAAAAACTGAGTCTCTAAGATATGTATTCTGGATCACTTGCTGTACGCAGATCTAGAAAAGGCATTTATTATGACGCTCTGCACGAGCAGTTCAGAAGTAGCGATCACAAAGCGTCGTTTTATATGGAAGCTTTCAAATTATCTCTTGCCAAATCGTGTATGTGTTAAGGGACTAAAAAACGTCATACTCGATCTGAATGCGGAAATCGGAAATACGATTACTTGCATCGTAAATGAGAATTGTTTAGGGAGAATTGTTTGTTACAAAAGAAAACTTTTTTGTAATTTTTCTACGTTTTGATATATTTTTTTGCGAGAAAAAAACATTTATTGGTTTTATTTTCTGGAAAAAAAAGTTACTTTTGTAATCCCTAAATTAGCGATCCTATAGTCATCTCCGACGATGAAGATGGCGAATTTGCTGTGTCCGGTGATGAATTTTAGTTTATTATTTTATTTTATTTTTTTGATTAGCTACCTCTATTATTTTACTACCTCTTACTAACCTTTTCTGTACATAACCATTATTTATGTAGCCTATTTTTTATTTCTGTGCTAGGGAGGCCCTGGGACAAAATTTTTTTTCTTTATTATTTCTGACTACTTCTGCATATTCATCTGTTTCTTTTTCGTACTACGGAGGCGGTGCGATGATACAAAAATATATTTTTTATTTTATGTATTTATTTTTGAGCTTAAAGTTATACTTTAATGTTTTTCATTTATCGAAAATTCTTTAATTATGTTATTTATATCTATCAAATTGTCTATCATTATTTATGGATTATTTCTTGATTTTCTTTTGAAAATAATGAACTTTTTAAATTCGAGATTTCCTAGAATTTCACTCATGTTTTCTTTCGAAAATTTTTTAATTCTTTTCCAGTAATCGTATGGGAAATATTCACTTTAATAAAGATAACTTAAAGAACTTTAGATAAAATTACATCTATGTAGAGAGGTCAGACTGTATAAGAAAGTGTATGCCTAAATATCACCATTTCATTTCATTTATTAATTTCGCACCAAAAGTTTTTGGGCGTAAACCTGCCCGATAACGGCAAATATGCTTGCTAACAGCGCACCCTGTGTATATAAAGTTTGACATGGGCGTATAGTCCCAATTTGGACTAACTGACCCCTACGGATTATCTGCCACTTATGAGAGACACTATAACCCAGGGATGTGAATTTTCCTCTAAATCCGAAAAATAAAACGTGTAAACCGGTGATGCACATCACATTGGGCACGCAAAAAGTTACCGTGTATCATCGTGATAACCGCAATTTTGAGATTGAAAACCGTTCACGCAATAGCTGGCGTCTGAAGGTGCATCACCGGTTTGCACGAAATAGAACGTTCTCGATTTACATCCCTGCTATAACCGTACTACATGGACTATGTAACATAGTGGTCGAATACCACGCTTCGTTAACTCTAAGGGTTCGAAGTGACATAATTTGTAGGGAGACAAACGTGCAAATTTGCACAAAACGCCCTTGCCGTCATGTTTAACATTAATAAGCTTTATATACATGAGAACAAAAGGATTTTCGGTTGATACCTTTTCCAACCGCCGCAGTGTGAATTCCAAGGAAATCCTCTATTGGACCATATATTTCGGCCGTTTTTATATGGGTTATCGTCTTGGTCACGTAAATGACTAACCGCGTTACTTGGAATATAATATTCTAATTTACTAAGTCATAGAAATTTAGCTAAAAGTTTTGAATTTGATACCCTCCAAGCTCCTATAAATATTAGTTTATGATCTATAAATATTAGTGGGAAACAATTATTTTGAAAAGTCCATAGTATGGACTCCATACCATAAATTATGTTCCATAATGGTGTACATATACATATTCCTATATTTCTCATGTGTAGGCATTTCCCTTACATCACTCAATACTACAGACGTCGTTGGTGATGAGGCTAAGTTCAAAAACGGACTTGACCTAATAATCGTTAGGAAAGAAATTGACTTTCGCAATCAAAAAGTATAAAAACACATGACTTTATAACAAATGTAAAAAGACATGATTTCTATGGAAAAAAAGTGTCAGCGTTGATGCTCACCCATCAAAAAGCCAAAAAACATGATGTTGAAAAAAATGACTTGATCTTATGGAGGTAAAATGTCTGACCTTATTACCAACAACGTAGGTACCATTTTCTCACTTTGAAAAAATAATTTAATAATTTAAGGAAAAACAATTGATATAAATCACATTTATAACACAGTTAATATTCAAGTACAGTGTATATCGCAAAAAATAATTATTCAGAATAAGTTCAGAAGTTTTATGTTTGCTTCTAAACTACAGTTTTCTCAATAGCATTTCCAAAGCCGTAAAGCATATAATAGAGCGCAGTTCTTACTTTTCTCATACAGAGTTTACAAAACGATATGAAGCATATAAGCGCGATGCCGGAAACATGTTTGTCAGGATACAAGTATCCACTATACCAAGGCTGTCCACGGGGTGTATAGAAAACAAGATTTGCTCAAAAATATAAAAATTACACTATTACAAAACGGTAAGACTTTAAGGGTTCGTAATACCCGGTTAGTATCTTAATTGATAGTATAAATTATACTATACTTAAGTATTATACTATTTTTAGTCTGGGAGGAATTGGAGCGCGAATGGAATAACTAAAAATGTCTACTTTTGCGCGCCGTGGGGGCGTATATGACATATAACTATATGTTGACCAACCAATTCGATTATTTTTTCAAATAGTTCAGAATAAACATGCAAAAGGAATTAAACAGGGTTATATAAATTATATTATATAACTTATATTTGAAGACAAAATGACTTCTTTTCGGAGTCCAAAATTTTCAAAAAATGGATCAGGCCCATCCCTAATACCATTAAAATGATCATGACGTGGACAGCCTAACTACACGTCGATTCCGTTTGTGTCCGTAATAAATTATTGAGTTTGTTTATGGCTGCTCTTTATCTGCTGTCGAATCCTTTTGCTGGCTTGACGTTGACTTGGGATTCCGAATTATTCCGTCGGAAAGGAATTTTCACGCTAAAAGTAAGCACCATTTAGTCCATATGAGTGATCAAATTAATTATCGATCTTTATATACATGGGTAAATGGGTGGTTTTAAGGTTCAGTTTTTTGATGTATCATCCGGTGTTATTCATACTACAGTACAGTCCTTACTCCCATTACGGCCACTTTTTCCGTGAAAAAAGTGATTATCCCATTACGGCCGCTTGTTTATAGGGCCGTATTTTGGGGGTCAATAAATCTATAAGGGCCGTTTTTATTTGACATGTTTGGCGTAAACCATTTATTCGTAGACATGTGTGTATTGAAATGGCTTATTTAGCAAAACCAACTGAGATAGTTAAAATATTTTCGGAAAAATATCGTCAAAAATAAGCAACAATTTTAATAAAATCAAAATTAAACCCTTCGAATGCTAAACTATCTCATAAATCATGGAATAGGTCAAAAAATTTACATTTACATGTTCAATAAACCATTTTTATATAAATTAACCCCATTAGGGGCGCTAATCCCATTACAGCCGTTTATCCCATTACCGCCGTTTATCCCATTACGGGCGCTTTTTCCGAGAACCGAAAACGGCCCTAATTGGAGTAAGGACTATATATTTTAACATCGTCGTAGAACTTCAAGAGTGATTTGCAAAATATTTTTCTGAGAACGTACGTAGATTATTGCCAGATACCTGCACGGTGATGTACTATAAGGATGCATTTTGCCGTCTAAAGCAGTACAGCACGAACTATTACGAAAATTGAGAAATTAAAACATAATCAAAAACTAGTCTGTAAGTTCGTAGTCCCGTTCTATTGCAAGTTTACCAAGTCACGGGCATACAAATTATGGTTAAAAAACTTTAAAATCGTTACCTAGCCAACTATTTCCCAGAGTAAGACCCAAACATGTTGGATTATTACACGACATACATGGACTGTAATCATGGTAAATTAAAGACCTGAATTTCTGTCGCTAATTCTAACAAAATGAATTATGTTCAACCCTTCGTGACTAAAGCCCAAACATATTTTTTTTTGACATTCGTCCTTCATCCACAATTGACAAGTTCAAGTTATTTTTTTTTTATTTTTCATTTCAGTTGCCGGTACACCAATTTTAACAAGGGGCTTGGCAACAGACTTGGCATTTTCGCCACATCTACAGACAAAGCCGTTCGAAGGATTAATCAGAATATATTCTTACGAATTCACGTAATATTAATCTAACAGTTTGTTTTGGACAAATCATATGCGATTTGGTGTTAAATAAGGACTGATGAGACCCTTTAATTCATAACCTTCAATTAAAATTTCTAATATCATAAATTTTATCTTCCAGAATACTAAAACTTTTACCAAAAGACCGCCGAAAAACGCTGTACAGGGGGGTTGGTTATAAGGTCTTCATCCAGAAAAAACGTAAAAAGACATGATTTTAAAGATTTTTTTTCCCAAAAAGCATGCTACTGATAAAAAGTGACTTGACCTTAGTGCCTGAAAAAACTGACTTGACCTTAGTGCAAAAAAACTGACTTGACTTTATAACGGCACAAACGGCTGACCTTATAACCAACCCTCTTGTATACTTTCACCTAAAAATCAAAAAGTGATGATTTTACATAAATGTAAAATGTAAATTTGAAAACCTGGACTTTATGTGTTCCGGTGATACCGACACACTTTATAAAAATGTTCAGATGAGGCAAAAACCGGTTACACCCTTATCGGAATTTAAAATACCAGTTATCTTGGGACCATGGCTAATTTGCACGATATACAAACCTTTTCCGAATACATTGGTGGCGTGTTCAGATAATACATTCGGGAAAACTACTTTCCATGAGAAAAATTATTTAAATCGACAACAGAATTGAATATAATGAAAAATTTCAAAGTGGTTTGAAATTTTTGTTTTGACAGGTTTGGTTTTTGAGGTGATTATGATGACATACTGTATGCTACACTACAGTATGCGAAGACAGACATATATCTCAATTGTGTTTTGTTAGATATTCGTGACATTCAAATC
>SCLG01000025.1:345003-355162 GCA_004367875.1 Oikopleura albicans
TTACGCCTACTACGATTCCAGTCATTTTTTTATTATTTTTTTACCCTCGCCGCTCCGCTTTCATGATCCCAGCACTGTACTTTTAATTGATAAAAAAATAATGCAAGTTTTAATCAAACATCAACTTACCTCTGGTCCGCTTTCCGTAATGAAAAAAGTCTCTGTTTAGGCTCTCGCCCTCTCCCCCATTCGTATTTGCGTGTATTTCACCAATCTGCCCTCTGAATAATTAATCCAAGGTCGCAGAAGAGTAAATTTTTAGCGCGACATAAATGACTGCTGTAATTTCGTCTACTTTATCATTCGTTTTTTTTTCTCTTTTTTTTCCTTCCTCTTTTTTTGTGGTCTTGGTTGTCGCCCCTTTGATTGTTAATTTCAGTTTGACAAATAAGGAAAACGCGCCATTATTTTTGCTGTCTTTCTCGTTAAAAAATAATGAGACCTTTTTTTTTCTTGGGGGAAATCTATATATGTATATAGTTTTTTTTTCTATATATCTATATTTGCCGAAATTAACAAGGTATTTTCGACTTGGGCAAATTGGTCGAATACAGCATTGACTTTTTTTTCTCTTTTTTGGTTTTTCTCTATCTTTGGTTATCAATCGAGAATACTCAAAAAAAAGTGAAATCGAATTATGACGAAATCGAACAACGAACAACAACGACAAAAAGTGACGGTTGTTGGTTCGAGTTAAAGCGAGCCAGTAGTTGATGGAGCCAAGGATGGCTCATCGGTGTTCAGTGGCAGGATTCAGTTTTCAGTCCGATTTCAAAACAGTGGGTATAGAAAACGAACAACCATTCAGCACGGCAACATTGAAACAAGAGGACGCTCCCATTGGCGCACTTATTATTCGCTTTTTTTTGTAGTTTTGGTTTTTAAGTGTATGGTTTAACCCCTGAATACACTTGCGGGAACAAGTTCTAGTCTTGAAAGTAAACGATGGCCTAGGTTTTTTTTATGTCTTGTAACGATAGTAAAAATCAATATGTAGTTATTCGATATTATACCGACGATATATGACCAAAATAAAACAAGAAAATTATTATTATTTTGTGAACAAAGGGCCGCAGTATATGCTGTGAAGAATCATTACCGGCAAAATTATGTATATTTATGGGGTGCAACCCATTTGTTCTGAAATGAAAAAAAAGAAAAAAAAATACAAAAGAAAAAAAATACAAAAGAAAAAAAAGGAAAATGCGCGGCGTGAACGTCTTACTTGTTTGCATTCAATTTCCAAAGAAAATAAGTGTTTTCTGAGCAAACACAAACAAATTAATGAAGCCTAATATACAAAACTTTTTTTTTATTATATATGGGAAAATTTCTGGTGGAACATATCAAACCCCACGCTTGACAGACGTTACTCCGGGAGAAGCAGCCCTCCGGGGTAACATGCTTAACTCAAAACGAAAGTCCGTTGTGCAACGGGAAACTCAACTGATTGAAATGTTGTCAAATTTCGACAAATCAGAAAAAAATTCCCGGTCTATTCAGAACTTGACAAGTTCCAAAATGTGAACTATCAGCGTTTNCCTCCATATGCCTTAAATCGACGAAAAAACAAGTTGTGTGTCTATTTACACACACTTCCCCCTGGGAGTTAACAAGGTAAGTATGATGGCCAGGGATACATGAATAAGTTCCGTTTATTTTGTAGAACAAAAATAGAAAAAAAGAATGTACGCGTACATGTATTTATCAGCGATTTTCGACGAATCTGTTTTTTCAAAATGATTTATAAGTTTATCGCTATTTTTCCATGGTCACTTCGGCCGGAGATGGAAAGTATTCCGTCCATTCCTAGTGTGTAGCCATCTGTACAGTCACCACGATCTCTACCGGCATCTCGAAGTGCCCAAACCCACGATCCACTGTAGCACGACTGTTCAAACTGAAGTTCGGACTCGACGCTATTTATCACAGTGATTTTCAAACGCGAAAAAAATTAATAATGTTACCACTTTTTGGTAACGTTGCTTGACAGCGCGTCTGAGGTCTATGTGGCCTGTCATTGGTCTTTTTTGGCCAATCACCGAAAGGCGATTTTCTTCTTTTAAAATATTTTTGCATTACAGTCCTCCCCCTCTTAAGTGCCCACTTAAGGAGAAATATGCATTTCCGCTAAAAAATTTTTTTCGCATTTTAAAATCAGGACGATACTTTATAGTTTTTTTTTCCCAGAAACATTTTTTGTGACCAATTTCAGGTGAGTAAACCGACATGTACATATAATATGTAACATATTACATTAATATAATGTAACATATTACAGGGTGAGGTAATGTAGATGTTAAGCCGTTTTTTGGTACACTTATATTCGCTCAGCGCACTCGCGAACCAAAAACGGCTTAGCATCTATATTACCTCACCCTGTATATAATATTTTATTTTAGTAAGAGTTAACTGAAAAAGTAAAATTATATTCCGTTTCGTACTTAAAAAACACGACAAATGATTGGCTGAACAAATGTCAAGCCGATGTGTTCACGGCAATGTTTTAAAATATGTGTCCGAATTTCCAAAAAGCACTCTAAGTTAGATTTATTTTTTACGGTCCTCGTGAAACCAAAATATTAAATCTAACCAAGACATGGTCCAAGATAAAGCGCGTGTACGGTCAAAGCGAACCGAATCTACGAAAATAAAAAAAAGAATGACTGGAGGCAAACTAGTAAGCAAAGTAAAAGACATTATGCATCTTTTAAATATCAAAATAGTAATAACCATATTGCCTCCAGTCATTCATTTGTTTACGTAGGTTCGGTTCGCTTTAACCTTACACGCGCTTTAGCAAGTTTGAAAATAATTTAAAGACTTTCGAATATTTGATTCCAAATCGAAGCTTGTGACCTTCAGGCCGCTTTACGAAAATGCCAGTTTGAACAGCCTAACTGTAGCCGCCTTCATAAAAGTGCATATATAAATCCGCAGGAGATTGCCCTTCTGAGCAGACAGAAGCGAATTCTCCGAGAACGACCGGCTTATCGAGCGCGTAGTCATTTGCATGATGGTGCCACGGGGCATCGGGACCAAACTTATTCTGCCAGGAGTACGTGTGCATTTGGTAGAAATCGAGCTTCCCATTTGATTTCCCGCCCGCTTTAACCAGACACTCATCCGTATAATAGTTTTTGAAGCCAAATTTGTCTGTCAAAGACTTTTCGGACCATGACGATGTTGTCACCAAGACCGTGTTGCCTAAATACAGATTTTTCTGGCACAGTTCAAGTTATAATGGTTTAAAATTTAGCATAAAACCAAACTGATTGGTGAAATTGATATTCACCACTTTAATATATGCTTCGGCGCCGTTCATCCCTTAAATAATAATTAAATGAATTTATCTCGCCAAAACGGTCAATTATTTTGGGCCAACAGAACTCATTTAATCAAAAATCAATTTTGCCAAAATATAGAACTTGAAAAGTTAGTAACAAATTAAAAAAAAGAATTCTCAAAATGTACAGTGTATGTAGTGAGCTCTAGAATTTTTTGAAAATTAAAAAAAAATATGACCTTCAAAAAATTTTAGAGCTCGCCACAGACATTTTTTGAATTCTTTTTTTACACATTTTTAACTAACTTTTTAAGTTGTATAATTTTGCAAAATTGGTTTTTGATTAAACGGTGCTATTGGCCCAAAATAATTAGAGGACCGTTTTGGCGAGAACAAAATGCATAATAGGGACCAACGGCGCCGAAGCAGATATCTACACAATTTTCGGTACGAATTTTAATTTTTTAAATTTGACAGACGTTAAACGAATAAGTCGACACTTTTGTGAGGCTTTGGTGTCAAGTTAATGCACGACTGTATAAATGGCAGAATCTAGCTTAGTACGTAATCGAACATACCGTACTATTTTTATACCGCTAACTGTTATTTACCGCTGGAAGTAGAATCATGAAAAATTGCCTTCGTACGTTTAGATATCTATTTTTAACCTGGGATATTTTTGATTGCAGCAACGTGGTGATTAATAAACTTCTGGATATTTTTCATTGGTATCCAAAGATTTGCCCAATTTGCACCGGTGCCTTCTAGACGAGTTGTATCAAAGCAGGGGTCCGGATCGGAATTCGAAGGATGAACAGCTCCTTCGGCTTCGTTAATTATCTCCCAGGCAAGTAGAGCTGGATGATCCCTAAGTGCCGTCGCCACCGGTATCAGAAAGTTATCAATATAACTCTGTAATTTTGACTCATCCCAAAACAAATTTATTACACTGAAAAACAATAGTGGATTACTTTTTATACAAATTTTTCAAAAAAGGAAGATTTTTTTCCTGAAGCCATCAATTTAGGAAAAATTAAAAATTTTTTTTTTTTCGAAAATTGTTTCGAAAAAACTACAAAATGTATATAATACACTGCTTAAGGGATTATGCGGCCCCCTCTTATCGGGCCACTTTGCCCACTCGCGCGCTTATCAGGTCGGTCTCTCATTGGTTATCCATGGATAATAACAAATTGGTATTGCGCAATTCCCCTATCGTACGCTTATCAGACCACCTTGTTTTGTACATTTCCCAGCTATTCCACCTACGCCCTAGGGGTTTTATCAGGCCGCCTGAGGGTTTAACAGGGTTTATCATTTCTGGTATTCCCATACTAAAAATTTTCCTTTCTAAAAAATTTTCTAGTTCTAGTAACATTGGTAAAAGCTGAAAAGTTAACGCGGAGAATTTATTACGCTCCTCTCCGACAATAATTTGTCAACTCTGGATTGTGATTGGTTCTCCGGTAGAATTTTAGTGCACTCTAATTTCAAATGAGATCCCATTGGCTACTAGTCATAANGTAAATCCGTGATCTCAAAAATGTTCACGGAGGAGAGGCCCATTTTACATCCCAGATTGGAGGTACAACGGGATAATTTTTGAAGTTGAAGTTAAATAAACTTTAAAAAATAAATAATTTCAACGATTGAAAAAATAAATTAACACGAGTAAAAGAGAAATACGACGCGTCGGTATTTTCCTCATTTCCAATTCCGAAACGAAGAAAAATAATTGTGAAAGAGAGAAGCGATGAAATTCTTCCCGCGATCGCGCGCGATGCGTATTAATTTCTAGATACAAAAGCTGCAACTTTTGAGAGTTTACACGCCATATTATTTTTCACTAACGTAGGTTAAAGTTGAAAATCTTACAAATGGAGAATTTTCATTCCGCCTCTGTTCAACAAAAAAATACAATCTCTGATTACTAGCCAATGAGATCACATTTTGAAACTAGAGTGCACTAAATTCTACCCTAGAACCTATCACAATCCAGAGATCACAAATTCTTGTCGGGGAGACGCGGAATAAATTCTCCGTTTGTAAGATTTTTAACTTTAACCTACGTTATAAGTTATAGTTAGGATCCGAACGGCCCAAAATCGAGAAATTTTTCCTGTTAAATTTTTCCTGTTAAATTAATCCGTTTTTTAAGCCTTCAACTGAATTCATTCCAGGACTGTTCTCCACATATGAGCGACGAGGCGTTAAGCTAAATAGTCGAGATACGCCTCAAAATGATCAGCGTGGCTAGTTTAGCGTGGCTAGTTTAGTTTTACACAAATTTTTGGCTCTTAACTCCCGGGGGAAAATTTTCTCGATTTTGGGCCGTTCGGATCCTAGTTATAGTCTATAACCCATGGTTTTAACCATACATAAAATACCGGGGTTTTAGATTGATTTACTTTTTCCGACCTACCAGTACCCGGTCAGATAGATTTATACATTTATACACAGGTATTCTTAATTCATAAAATTAAATTTGACATACTTCTCTGATCGCTGCACAGCTCCATTCCAGAGGCAAGCTGTTACCAGAACATTCTTAGATTTTGCATAATCAAGCATTTCCCGTAATTCTTGAATCATCGAATTTGTCGAGTCGGTTCCGGTGACGTACCCCTCGGAGTTAAAAATGGGAGATCCTTCACCTTCTGGGTGGATCCAAAATCGTAAAGAGTTCCCGCCTGCCCCGCTGATTCTATCCAGAGTTTTTTTGTAGTTGACTCCGGGTTCTTTGTACATGGTTTCAAATTATTTATAATTATTAGGACCTAATTATTTATAAATTATTATAATTAGGACCTAATTATTAGGTCCTTTGACATGACCCGTTTGTAGATGTCTTATAAAGTCCGTTTTAGAAAACTAATCAATTTGCTACAAAACGGATTCGAACAGACATGCAAAAGTATTTTTTTTTTGCATAACTGGAAAACTTGAGAACAGAACGCCAATAGAACAAAATAACACCGTTCTGGGCGATTTTTCCATCACGAAACAGAACAGCACGGCCATTTAGAACGTTTTTTTCGTTCTATTAAAAAAACGTTCAAAAATGCGTTATGGGCAGTTTTTCATCACAAGAACGCTCCAGAACGTGTTCGAACGGTGAATGAAAAAAATAACAAAATTATTAATTTGTCCACAAAATTATTAAGTCGGAGAACCATCACAAAATAGAACAAGTTCTGTTCTGTTCTGTTCTGAAATTTAGAACAGAACGTTTGCATCTCTGGATTCGAATATAAAAGTTGTCCGGAAAGAGTGCATGCTTTTATCTTAGATGTACAAATATTTTGTCACAATTTGCCCTTTTTCAAATTTTGATAATATTAGTTAAACTTAGTACAATTGGAAATCGAAGTTAATCAAATCCCAAAAACAAATTGAATCAACAAATTTTGTCTGGCAAACTAAAAAGACTTTTTGTCAGTCTCGTTAAATTTCCTGAAAAAGTGCACAATTAGTCAGTCGTCCACATTTGGAGGATGCACAATTGGAAGGTCGGAGCTATATTTTAAAATTTCAAGTTGTGAAAAACGTCCCCAAAACAGTCTAAAATAGATACTTGAGGGCAATTAACCCCAAAACGGGCGCTATTTTCCAGAATAAAAAACGTCCATATTGGGAGTAAGGGCGGTATTACATGTTTAATTACATGTATGATTTCAAACTCAACTTTGTACCAATCACCATTGCCAAAATCAAAGCCATACCACCACCACGCTTGGTTTCCACCACTTAGAAATATTCGTTCACCATTTAAGTCCAATTGATTTCGGTTAACTACAACACGACTTGCAAATGCTATTTGAAAAATCGGAAACAGCTTCATTGATATATTTTTGGCTTTTATTGTAGGAGTTTTCTCCTAACTAATATATCACTGGATGACTATTTACCTTATAAATTAAATAAAAGCTGAACAATTCTCATACGGTTGTTTCAGTAAATATGATATTCAGAACTTTAGTATTCTACTAAGTAGTAAAATAATAGGACGCAACCAGTGTTGGAAAAATTTGCCAACGCTCGGATTTTTCCCAACTCCCAACGCAAGCGTTGGCCAACGCTTGAATTTTTCCCACCGCTCCCAACGCGTTGGGAAGAAAATTTATCCAACGCCCAACGTTCCCAACGCGTTGGTTGGGCGTTGGACGTTGGCCAACGCACCATAACGCTCAACGCTTCCAACACTGCACGCAACCTACCAAAAACTTCAAGATAACCACGCACTATGTAGGCGTAAGCAGTATTCCGCGCGACGACCGCTACCGCCAAATTTGGGGGTTTTCGGAACACTGGGCGTAAGAATCAGATCTTAGTAAGATAAAACCAAATCTTTTATTATTACGGCGCGCGGCAGGGGTGTATCTATTTCTTGAAAACGAACTACAAAATATAAAAACGCAGTTTTTTTCAAAATCAAACTAAATTATGATGTACACGCCCTGCGCTGTTATCTTTTCTTTCGCGAAAAAAATTCATCAAGATAATGAAACGAACGGGAAAAACTGCAGGATAACGGGTGACAAGATAACAACGCAGGGGTTGTACTTTATAAAAAAACTAAACAGAGCTTTTCCAAAAGAAATTTACACAATGTTTATTTATAAAAGGGCAGTTATAATTCCATAGCTATGTGTTTCCGGGTCGTAATGAGTGAGCAGTACGTGTTGGTAAAATTCTTTCAATTCCCGAGCTATCGATTCACGTTTCGAAATTAATTCTTCCAGCGCTGCTGCTTCAAACAGTTGAAGAAGGTCTGTATGATTATCAACGCAGATGCTCTTGCAATTGATTCCGATGAAAAGTCAAGTAAAGGGTTTAATTTCATGGTGGTTTAGACGATTTTTGACTAACCCAGATTAAAAATTAGACCTACAAATACAATATTTATTTATGGAAAGGTCAACAAGCAAAACAGCATATGTTAGCTTCTCAGATCTTGTCAACTTTTTCACACGGGTGTTTTTTAGGCGGTTTTTAAAACGGAGAAAAAGTAAACTCGGGTGTATTTGAGTTTTTAGTACCTATGTGTATTCACAATGAAAAACAATTTTCTACGAGTTCTTAACAGGTTCTTGACTGTGTATTAGGGGTTATTTCATATAACTTACATTGTCCGCGCAACACTTTATTTGTTTCGCGGTGCCAATTTTGATTGGCCGCGTTACCTAGCAACGCGAAACGACAGGTAACAATTTCTTCCCTTTTTTGTTGCACGGACAATCACCCAATATTGGCCCCGTAATCTATTAACGCGAAACGCGACATAACAATTCCTTCCTTTTTTAATTGGCGGACAATTTGGTTGGCCGCGCGGAAGGCTCATATTGTCACATTTTTCAATCTGGATTGTTGTCGTCAAATCATGATATCAAACTCTTATAAACGTGGCGTAGAGAAAAAGCATCTTCGTCATTCTGGGTAACAAACGTACTCTTAATTTTTTTTTGTCTAAATAAGTTTTAATAAAGTCTATCTGCATAGTTCGAACAATCGGACGTCTGTCAGGTTCCAAAGCATCTATTATACATCAATTGCATCATATCTGACAAAATATTAAATAAGACGTATTTCACTTGACGTTTAATATGCAGTTTGAATACGAGATTCACTTTCTGTGGTTCCGTATGGTCCATACGCTTTGGAAATACATATATTTATAATACCAAGTTGGGAAGATGAAAGCGCCGTGGCGTAGGGTAATAAATATAAAAATGACTGTAATCATAATAATAGTAATCTTATCATTTAAAAGATGCAATTATGTGTCTTTGGCCCAAAGACTTCGGGGCTTGTTTTTTTTTCCGGAGGACGGAAATTACGTCACGTAATGCATCATTTGAATAAAACAATTTGATTAGTGTTATGATTACTAGTCCACGGCGCTTTCATGATCCCAACTCGGTAGATAATTTTGATGTATCTTGATTACTAACTTTCGATCTCTTATGAAGCAGAAGTTAACTCTTAAGGGTCCCAAGTGGCATATACCGTAGGTAAACCGTAGGGGGACAAAGGTGCAAATTTGCACCAAGCGCCCTAGTGGCTATGTTTAGCTCCAAAAAAGTCAGTTTCGTTGTATGTTTGATATTGTTCCTCATTAAATTTGACTAGNATAAATGTCGAAAAATAAAATTCTCAAAGTGTCTATAACGAGCGCTAGAATTCTTTGAAGGGCCAAAACAATGACCTTCAAAAAATTCTAGAGATCCCCACAGACATTTTGAGAATTGTATTTTCCTACATCTTCTTTCTGACTCTTCAAGTTTTATAATTTGAAAAATAGGTTTTTAATTAAATTAGCCCTATTTGCCCAAAATAATTATTTTTGGCGAAAAACCCTAATAGGGACCAACAGAGCCGAATCAGATATGAGAATGGCAACAAATCTATTCTTCTCATCTACAAAATACAAAAAAAAAAATCGGCGAGAATTCATGTGTGACGCTGAGTATTACTTAGTGAGTACGATCAATTTTAGTTGAAAACTCTTAATTTACGATTCAACCTTTGGTGACCCAACCAAATAAATACTAGTAACCAAATATGTATAAATTGACCGAACATACCGATGTATCTTGTTTAGCACGACCTCGATTAATGAGGTCGCAACAAAATCTGGCGCTTTCTGTGAAAATGTTTCCGATTGACGTCTAATAAAGCTTAGGTATTGTGATTAATAATTTATTAATTTATCGATTTATTATTTTATTAATATATCATTATTAGATGGCAAGAACAAACGATTTTATTGTCGATATACTTAATACTGTATATTTGAAATTTATCAAGCCTGTACAATTAGTGATAGTTTTTAATAATAATTTCTGTATAGTCTTGTTACCAAAAAGAAAAAAA
>SCLG01000025.1:396036-414725 GCA_004367875.1 Oikopleura albicans
ACAGTAAATTGTATTTGAGCTAAGGCAAAGTACTAAAGAAAGTTGACGAGAGTGTTGTCTCTCAAAACTTTTGAAGTCAAAAGGGGTAGTTTTTGTAGTGCCTATACGTAGGGCAAATTCCTAAATTTTTTTGCCTAAAATAAAGTTACTCATGTATTATTGAAAAACATTTGACTACGGGTATTCGACCACGGCGGTTCTGATGTTGACCCTTAAAACCGATTAAAACCAACCGGTTAGGAGCAAATAACTATTAAGCACTAGAATTGCATGTTTTTGGCTCTGGTACACGAGCTCAAAGCTCCGGAAGTTTTGTATTGGTAAATAGAGCTCGCATTATCGGTCATTTTGATATATGTCCCTAAAATGGGCTTAGATTAACCAGATTACAGCACCAATTGGTAAGCTTTGGTAATTCACGGTAGGCCTTACCATACTTAAAACTACTTGCCAATACTTCAAAACTTAACCCGATTTAGTTTGATAAAAACCAAACAAAACAGGCACAATTGGGCGCGGCAGGGACGCGAGCTAAGTGTGCCCTCTATAAAGTTTTAAAATGTGGATTTTTAGTGTTTCGACAAAATTCATATGATGTCACAAAGTTCACCGCCATGTAACAAACTCTTATCGTTACGCAATTGTTGCAGTTTATTTTTAACTTCCGGCGGCGGTTTATTTCATGCCGCAGGCGTTTGCTCGAAGACGGGACAGTGTCTGCCTAATGATAAATTATCAATTCTGGAAATTGCGAATTCTATCCGCAATGAAAATGGAACTAATTCCGAAGTCGATGGAGATTTAGAAGGCCTTCTTACGGATACTTTTGAAGAGGAAGATGTGTGTGATCCCGATGAAGAAGAATTAGATGTACCGTGCGTTTTAACCATTTCTGCCGTTGCTCTAGGTATCCTGTGCACGATAATCGTTGTTGGCTTTTGGTAAGTGAAAAAAAATATGAACTACAACACCTAAGTTAACAAAATCAAAGTGAAAAAGGGTCTTAACTTACTTGAACATTGTTAACTTGAGTAGTGCGTAGGCGGAAGTGGTGAAAAAGCCCTCTCAAGTGGCGCCGCGGCCCTCACAATTACAGTCAGGTATCTCTAGATGTGCATTTTTGATTTCCGAAAAACGTGCACATCTAGAAAGACATGCACATCTAGAGAGACGTGCACATCTAGAGACATGCACATCTAGATACACATGCACATCTAGAAAGACATGCACATCTAGAGAGCGCCCGTCTAGAGATACGTGACTGTATATTTATAACAAATAAGATAGTGCTTTACAAGGACTCGATGCTTATAAACTGATTTTGTGTCATACAATAGTGATAGACTAATTCTTGTAATTAATACTGACTGATCTTAACTTTATTTTTGAAATTGCACATTTTAAAACAAGAGGTTCCCAACAAAGAGTTCGGTGGTCTTTTATCTTGCCCTTTTGTGGCGTCATAAAACCGGTTGGTGCAATTTTACGACTGTGACGTAAAATTATTTATTATTGGCTTACGTTTTAATTATACAAATTAATCTTTAGGTTAGTTTTTGTCTCAATACGATTATTTTTGTATCTTAGTTTTTTATTTTACCATAAAATGGGAACGCTTTCTGGCCGGATTTACGCTCGTTCCTTTATCTGGCCAAAATTTCGAGGAAACTTTTTCAGCTAGTCCGCCTACGCCCTGCGCAGATATCTGGCTATTATTACGTAACAAAATGTTTTTGACAAAGATTTCGGCCAGATAACTGCGCAAGGGTGTAACTAAAGTAAAGTTTCATTGTGTAGGGCGGATAAGCTGTTAACGTTCTTTCCGAGAAAAAGTAAAGATAATTGGAACAACGGGAATATTGAAACATAACGGCGCACTTGACTACCATATTTTGAATATTCTTTTGCCTTATGTTTGAATTCGTCACACTCAAATTATTGTTTAGGTTTCGAAACAAACGTAAGCGAAGAAATGAAAACGGCGAGTCTGGTGATGTTTTCTTGCCAGGCGAATAAGAAAAATTGAATATTGAAAAACGTTACCTCTGTTTTCATATGGCCAATGGAAACCTTTGCGCCTTGTATTATTTCTGAAAAGTTTATGAACAGTACTCTACCGCCAATAGCAGCTATCAACTTTGTAAATTTTTATTTTAGCTCATTTCTGAATTTCATACAATGTTAAATATAATATTAAACCTTGAGGTTTACAGGATAAGCTTGGCGACTGGTTTACAAGACAGCCAGATTGACAGCTCAACTGGACAGTTGAAATTGGCAGCGAGCTGCCTAACTGCTCAACTGGGACGCCCCACTAACCAGTTGAACTGGGCAGTTCAACTTGGCAGCTTGTTGCCGGAAAAGGCGTGATAAAGAACACGTCAATTCTGAAAAAAAAAATGCGCGACTTTCTACGCATGGAACACCAGATCACCGGTTAGTTTTCCGCAACTTCCTGGACGAGTCAAAATTGTTATTTTAAGATATACGTAAAGGTGAATTGAACATATCTACTACTAGAAACGGCTTTTAATAACATATACTATCCTCACTATCGCTGTCGTCTACCGCAAATATCCTTTTCCACGATAGTTGTAATAATCAAGTTTTAATTCACAAAAACATTACACGTAAAAAATTTCCGTTTCAACTTTCGATTTTTGTAGTTTAGGATCACTTAAAGGATCACCTAATATGTGACCAAAAATTTTGCCAATTTTAGGGTACAGTGGATTTAAATCTAATTTAATTTGCTTTTTAATTTTTGGTGTGTAATCATAAGGTGTATAGAAAATGACGAGTTAATCAAGTACCCAAAAGTGTTCCAACAAACATGTCTTTTCAAGACGCCAACTGAGAATTAACATAAGTTCGTAAACAAAGGGCCTTTCAGAGTAGAAATAAGGAGACACGTCTTTTACTTAACCCTCCTTCATCTCTTAATACAATATAATACAAATTGTATAAAACAAAAATTAACCAATTTTTCCGTTGCCATTGTTTGTCCTAAAAGACCGGTATGGTTATGATTTAACATGACTGACCGGTATTTAAGCTTAACTAGTTTTTTATTTGAAATTTGTTTCTTTTGGATCTCGAATAACTTTTTATAACTTTGTATAGTGAGTTTTCCGTAAAATTTGCATATTTAGTAAATATTTCATTAATTTCACATTGCTATGTGGCGAAAAGTGATGGATAACATAAATTAATGACAAGTTAACAATAAGCTTAGGGGGATGTCCTTGACTGGTGAAGTGGTGATTATAGACCGGATAAAATTATAGTTACTTCCCGGTTCCAACTTCCGCTCTAACCCTCTGATAGCACCCGTCCAGAGCTTGTACTATAATAGTATTCAAAAAAGTAATTATAGGTGTGATTTCTGGAAAGTTTGGAGGCCAACTTATTACACTTTAGATATCTGTGCAATTATGAGAGTACAAATTAGTACTAAAAATGCGGTATGTTTCGAATTTTCACAAAATATTCAGCTTAGCAGTTATCTTACTAAACGTGCTCAAGAGTGGTAAGATAACCCAATTTTTGGTAAGATAATTGGGTAGATCGTTTAGTCAGATAATTGGAAACCTCGATATGTTTTAGTTCAAAAATTGGTAGTCCAAAAATGGTAGTCCAAAAATGATAGTTCAAAAATGGTAGTCCCAAAATGGTAGTCCAAAAATGGTAGTCCAAAAATGGTAGTCCAAAAATGGTAGTCCAAAAATGGTAGTCCAAAAATGGTAGTCCAAAAATGGTAGTCCAAAAATGGTAGTCCAAAAATGGTAGTCCAAAAATGGTAGTCCAAAAATGGTAGTCCAAAAATGGTAGTCCAAAAATGGTAGTCCAAAAATGGTAGTCCAAAAATGGTAGTCCAAAAATGGTAGTCCAAAAATGGTAGTCCAAAAATGGTAGTCCAAAAATGGTAGTCCAAAAATGGTAGTCCAAAAATGGTAGTCCAAAAATGGTAGTCCAAAAATGGTAGTCCAAAAATGGTAGTCCAAAAATGGTAGTCCAAAAATGGTAGTCCAAAAATGGTAGTTCAAAATGGTAGTCCAANGTGATTTCTGGAAAGTTTGGAGGCCAACTTATTACACTTTAGATATCTGTGCAATTATGAGAGTACAAATTAGTACTAAAAATGCGGTATGTTTCGAATTTTCACAAAATATTCAGCTTAGCAGTTATCTTACTAAACGTGCTCAAGAGTAGTAAGATAACCCAATTTTTGGTAAGATAATTGGGTAGATCGTTTAGTCAGATAATTGGAAACCTCGATATGTTTTAGTTCAAAAATTGGTAGTCCAAAAATGGTAGTCCAAAAATGGTAGTTCAAAATGGTAGTCCAAAAATTGTTGTTCAAAAATGGTAGTCCCAAAATGGTAGTCCAAAAAGGGTAATAAGTTATTACTAATAACTTACTAATGACCCGATTTTAGTAAGACAACTTGTGCTAAGATAACTGGTTAGGTGGTGTAGTTTGTGAACTCGGTGCCCGAACTTTTTTGGAGACACTTTGGGTAGCGGCACAAAATATCAGGGTTTAAAAAATTAAATCGTAAAATTGGCTCGTTTTGAATGCGTGAGTGTTCCGTCGAAAAGAACATCCGGCTTTGGTGTCCGAAATGGGCATCGTTACAAAATCACACGATCGTCTATGGTTTCTAAGAGGATCAACTCTAAACGTAGATTATGTGATTAAACTTGACTAAACTTGATTAAGCTTGACGCTTCGCATGCTTATTGGTGTACTTAAACCTCAAGTTCAGCCCCAAGAACTATTCCTGAAATTGATGAATAAGCACAACATAATTGTTTGTTTGTAGTAGCCAAACAAAACAAAAACAGCAGTCAAAAATTCTCATAAATGTATACAAGTTTGTGGCTAGGCCCTGCGGCGTTATTTATCCGATAAAAAGCTAAAAATGGATAACTTCAAAATGTAAAAACGGGAAAACTTGAAAACGGAAAAGATTCTCCGCCTACAGGTTTCTCCCTTTTTCGATTGTGCCGATAAACGATAGTATAAAATTGTTTTATTTTTAAATTGAATTTTTGCTCAAATTTGTAAAAATGGGCATCGTGTGGCCAAATGGAGAAACTTCGGCAGATTAACCTTTCTTCATAAAATAAAAGTGACCGATTCAGACGGTACCGTAAAAATGTCAAAAAAAGAGTTTGTACCTACCAATACATGTTCCCTATTGTTCACAGAAACTGGAATTTATGTGTAAATCTGTAGCTTAAATACAGGGCAAATATTATGTAATATTTTGTGTTAAAACAGAATATTGCATATTTATTCATTAAAAATTCATTCAAAAGATATCTGCAAATCAGGATGTTTTGAAAGCTTAGAAGACTTCTAACCAGTGTTGGAACCATTTGAAGTTCTAAACACCTCAAAGTAAATTATATCTGTTGCTTCCCACAAAACAGTGTTAAACCATAGCTTAGTTGTGGATAAAGCGCCTGAGGGTTAAAGCGAAGTGGCGAGAACGTTAGGCTGTCTACGGTGATAAGTTATAAGCATGTTTTGACTGTCATTTCTAGAATTAACGAATTTTTCGACCTTTGGAAACTTTGCACGGTAAGCAAATGTCGGTTTCCCCATGTGACATTCCCCATGTCACATGGCCCATGTCTATGATATTTTCAAAAAGGTTCCAATTTTCTAGATTTTGAACTTGGTCGTACCGTGTGAGTTTCATGAAAATCGGCTTTGAGGTTCTAGAATAGATCAATTCTGTTTTTCATTTAATAATACAGTGTTATGAGAAAGTGGGCAGAAAATCTAAAGGAACGTTGGTCGATTCTAGAAAGATGCAGCCGATTTTCATGAAACTCACATGGTACACTTCTTACCTCGTTATTTTGCTGGTTTTCTCGTTAATACAAGTTCTACTAAACGTGTTTTGGGCGATGTTCATTTTTAACGAATCGGAAACCTTTTTGTTTGTTATTGTCACAATCATCGTCTTCTATGAAACCGTGAGAACCTTATAGAGTTTGGACATCCTAACTCTATACAACTCTAACTCTGTACGAGGTAAATATGAGAAAAATTTGCTCACCGAGCCGCATTATTCAATGCGTTTCCTAATATGACAAATATGTTCTTTGATCCAAAGACTACGGTCATTCTGTTTGGTCTTTGGAGTCATACGCATGTAAATGTTGCATTCTGACTTTCCGCGGTGGATCAATGAACATTCTAGAAAAAACACATCGTGTTAACAAAAGTTTTTTTCGACAAATTTCCGTTCAAATTAGTTTCACATTACGTTTACAAATTTCTAAACAAATCGATGGATGCTAATGTTACCGGTTATATTACCGGTTATGTCCGAATAAGTTGAAATCTTTTAAATGAGCTTATAATACCCATTTCTAAGTCCCCTTCGATTTTCAGTAGCATACGACATTTAGGAATACCCCCTAAAAATTAGGGTCGGGTAGGGTAACGATTTTTAAAACAAGGCAAACTATTAGTTTATTACCTTGAAGGTAATAAAAGGGTAGCTAAGGGTGAACGACTTCACCCTAGACGTGAACCTTCAAACTAAAAGTGACTTCAACCGACTTCAGCCCAACAATATTCGAAACAAATAAATTCCTCCAATTCTTGCATCCTTTACGTATACGCTGTTGAGGGAGTCTTATCTACAAACCGTCTATTTTGGAGACTTTTTTCTCGAACGAAAGTGTCCGGAATGACCGCAATGGCTGAGTTTTATATTATTAGTACATGTGTATTTGAATTGTTCAACTCGACTGTCAAACACCCTTAGGGTGAAAAATAATTATCACAAAAATGTTCAATGTGGCATACTTTATATTTTAGAATTTATAATTAGAATATGTATGTTTGACTTTCAATGTATATTTATTAATTAAAAATGCCTGAACGCTTGTTTGTCATTCTGATCATTTAAAATAAATTGAACGGCTGTACCCAAGTAGGTGTATGTATGGGCTGTACCTGTTTTTGAAGTACGTAATATGATTTTACATATGGTCACTTTGAACTTGGCGAACTTTGCTAATAACAAACATTACGCTTTTTTTTGAAGTTTTCTCACAAAAACTTGTACTCATAAATTTTGATGAGCTGCTAAGCAAAGTACAAAAAATCAGCTAACAAACTTCTACGTTTTTTATAATTAATTAAATGACACCACCTACTTAAGTAAGTGAAAAAGGCGTTAACTTGCTTGAAGAGTGCTAACTTTGTCGGGCAGTTCGTAGAGGGAAGTGGTGGAAAACGTAAAATTGATATTTTACTACCGGTCGAGTTTCATGAAAATTGGCCGAGCGTTTCTAGTATACCGTTTCGGCATATTTTAAGGACCGGTCTATAGCGTTGTTTACAAACTTTACTTCACGGGAAAACGCTATAAAATCGATTTNNNGAACCGCGCAGCCGATTTTCATGAAACTCACACGGTACGACCAATTTCAATCAATTAATAATAATAGTGTTATGAGAGAGTGGGCAGAAAATCTAAAGGTCGATTCTAGAAAGACGAGCCGATTTTCATGAAACTTACATGGTACACTTCTTACCTCGTTATTTTGCTGGTTTTCTCGTTAATACAAGTTCTACTAAACGTGTTTTGGGCTATATTCATTTTTTACGAATCGGAAACCTTTTTATTTGTTATTGTCACAATCATGGTCTTCTATGAAACCGTGAGAACCTTATAGAGTCTGGACAGCCTAACTCTATACGAGGTAAATATGGAGTGAAAGCTTCAACCTAAAAAAAAGACAAATTTGCTCACCGAGCCGCATTATTCAATGCGTTTCCTAATATGACAAATATGTTCTTTGATCCAAGGACTTTGGAGTCATACGCATGTAGATGTTGCCTTCTGACTTTCCGCGGTGGATCAATGAACATTCTAGAAAAAAACACATCGTGTTAACAAAAGTTTTTTTCGGCAAATTTCCGTTCAAATTAGTTTCACATTACGTTTTCAAATTTCTAAACGAATCGATGGCTGATAATGTAAAATTAGGGTCGGGTAGGGTAACGATTTTTAAAACAAGGCAAACTAAGGTAATAATAACGTGCCTAAGGGTAAGCGATAAGGTAAGGTACTGATTTTTGAACCAACGCAAACTAAAGTAAAGGGTAAAGTCATTTTTTGGAAAATTCTACTTTTAAGTTCAGCAGCGTAATTTATTAACATTCGGTATCGCTATTCACTGGAAGTTTCTTTTGGCCCTAAATTTCACCTTTTGAGGGATAATTTTTGGTCCACAAAGCTTCCCCGTATTAGAATTTATTATGATTATTACTGGACTTTTGATTTTTTGAAAACGATTCGATAAATGGCGCTGAATCGGCTCGTTCATGTGTTCCTTACATGTTTGGCCATAATAAGAAAAACATGTTTCCGACCATCACCCACCTTTACCCTGAAATTCACCCTTTAAGGGTATATAATATACCGTATATTATATACCGTATATAATACACCTACCAGCTAGGTCCTACCTATACCCGAGTTCACCCGACTTCACCCTAGACGTGAACCTTCAAACTAAAAGTGACTTCAACCGACTTCAGCCCAACAATATTCGAAACAAATAAATTCCTCCAATTCTTGCATCCTTTACGTATACGCTGTTGAGGGAGTCTTATCTACAAACCGTCTATTTTGGAGACTTTTTTCTCGAACGAAAGTGTCCGGAATGACCGCAATGGCTGAGTTTTATATTATTAGTACATGTGTATTTGAATTGTTCAACTCGACTGTCAAACACCCTTAGGGTGAAAAATAATTATCACAAAAATGTTCAATGTGGCATACTTTATATTTTAGAATTTATAATGAGAATATGCATGTTTGACTTTCAATGTATATTTATTAATTAAAAATGTCTGAACGCTTGTTTGTCATTCTGATCATTTAAAAATAGAATTGAACGGCTGTACCCAAGTAGGTGTATGTATGGGTAGTACCTGTTTTTAAAGTACGTGATATGATTTTACATATGGTCACTTTGAACTTGGCGAACTTTGCTAATAACAAACATTACGCTTTTTTTTTTGAAGTTTTCTTACAAAAACGTGTACTGATAAATTTTGATGAGCTGCTAAAGCAAAGTACAAAAAAAACAGCTCACAAACTTCTACATGTTTTTTATAATTAATTAAATAATACCACCTACTTAAGTAAGTGAAAAAGGTGTTAACTTGCTTGAAGAGTGCTAACTTTGTCGGGCAGTTCGTAGAGGGAAGTGGTGGAAAACGTAAAACTGATATTTTACTACCGGTTGAGTTTCATGAAAATCGGCCGAGCGTTTTAGTATACCGTGTCGGCATATTTTAAGGTGATATACAGACCAATTTTCCCCTTTTTATTTTGAACTGGCTGCCCTAATTTCTCTGCTCTTTATAAATGTATGTGCCAGAAAGGGGTAACATGGTATTTATATATCACCTTAAAATATGCCGATACGGTATACTGGAAACGCTCGGCCGATTTTCATGAAACTCAACCGGTAGAATTTAGACGGTAAGATAATTGGAAATCGCGATACGTTTTGGTGCAAAAAGTGTTGAGATAACACAATTTTGTTAAGATAACTGGTTAGGGGGTGTTAACTCACTTGAAGATTGTTAACTTACTTAATAGTGTTACTAAGGTAAGTGGTGTGCATCATGCATTATCGTTACGTAACCATTATAAAAAACTAAATATACCTAGCCCTGCTTCATACAAGATTGCTTCCCCAAACTTTCAATTACGGGTAAAATGATTTCCAAATCATAACGTGTATTTAACGGTGTCAAGTGCGTGTTCCAAATGTTCTTTCGTCATCACGGTCCTAATCTACGTTCGATAAGGGGAAAGAAAATAGACATTGTCAACCTCTTTTTTATGGAAAATAATTATTAAAAAATGGAGATAACCAAAAAGAGCATTTTGAGAGCAGAGCATTTGTCGAAAAATGGAATGATAAGAACGTGCACGGTTCCGACGAGCACAAGTGTCAAAAAGTAGTACACTCCAAAAATAAGTGAGCCCAATTTTATGGTTTAGAATCGAACCAACAATTCAACAATTTGTTTATTATAAATAGCCGGTTAGACATATGCTTCTAGATTTTAGTGTCCATTTATGGCTAAAGTGTCCATATTTGGCTAAACGAAGAATTAGAAAATGTTTGCTCTTGAACAGGGCTCGGCATAACTGAGCGAGCCAAAGCGAGCCAATTGTGCTGAGCCCTGCTCGTGAATATGTTTTTTCGTTACTACGATTCGTATAGATAGAATTTGTACCCAATTCGGGTTGAGTAATGTGGACTTTAACCTGAAAATTTCGTTTTTATGACAAAAAAGCCAATCATCCAAACATTTTGGACCAAAAACGATAGAACAACCCAAAATAAACATTTTTCGGAAAGAGGATGTATCGTTTTGGGATGGGGACTGTATACAACTTTTTTGACCAAAAAAAAAAATCGGCAACGAAAGTGTCACTTCGTTACCACACCAACTGTATAATAATAAGTAAAATGATAACTTCGGGAGCCATGAGTTGATTATATAGTAGCAATTTCCTTGCAATCAACGGAAACTGCAATTAGTTAATTAATAATAATTATAATTATTATGTCTTTTTCAAACAACGTTGATTCTATTGCTGCTATGTCATCATTTATTGTTATAATACAATAAATGTACTCACTTATTAAACAACTATATTAAACAAACGTCTTTTTAACGTTCATCAAGTAAAAGTTCATACACTTTAATTTTTATTATTGGCGGAGGTCGTGGTTAAATTAACCTCGGGCATTTTCGGATGTGGCCAATTAAATATTTCAGGTGAACACAATTTTGTAAACACAATACTTGCTTCCATCGTTCTTCTCCACCACAATTAATTATCATATTTGCATCACTCAGATAGTTATCTTTGAAATAGGGAGCAAACAAGACATTTATCATTGTCATATTGTTTTGGACGAATGGATTAAGAACTATTTAGGATATTTTTTCCTCTAGTAAACCGTTTCTACATTCGGACATTTTGGACGTCCGTACAATACGTATTTTATCCTGAATCATAAATGGGGATTGGAGTAGTCCAATTCCGAGACGCTCCCGGAAATGGACTCGTCTATAAACTCGCGGTCAAAAATACAAAAACCTGACATGAAAAATGTTGACCGCCAGTTCATTGCCTCCCGTCTCATTTTATCACTTAAAACTTTCCCGAAACGGACTTGGTCTCCCGGAATTGGATCTAAATTATTTTTTCAAAATCGTTTTTGCGTTTTTACAAACTAATACATGTATTTTATAGATCTAGCCCTAACTAGAGCCCACCTAAACTACCTCTTTAAAAAAATTTTGTCTTGCATAAGACAAATATTAATTTCGTCGAAATAAACTTGTACTGTCGAGCACGTTGAAGTCAAACGAAAAATGTGCGTATTTTCTGGTTATGATATGCGGTTATGCTTATCGTGTTAATTCCAACATAACGTATTTCAACAATATTACTCCTTGCAGAAAATCCAGTTTAAGAAAAAATCAGAATTTTATCGTTGCCAAAAATAACCCAGAAAGCATGCTTATCGACCCGCAGGTGTTTTGACAACTATTCCGTTTATTTAACATAAAGGTATAGTATTTACTCTCTAGGATTTTCAAACACCGCATGGAAAGTAATATTTTTATCTAATAGATTCAAGTCCGCCATATCATAAATATTTGGTTCCATATGAGTTACACCGTGTGTTATAGGCTATAACTTATAGCTCAGACCTTCGGGCTTTGACCAATCTTCATATGATTTTTAGAAAAAAAAACGCGGAAAATTATAAGTCAAAATGTCGAGAAGTTTGCGCAGGAAATTGTATTCCAGGCCGTTCATTGAGAATCTGGATGACTCGTAAAAAAGTTTTCAACAATGCGATTTTAACTAAAGCGAACAAAAAAGCTCGTCTCGAAATGCGCCTTAATGTCGCATGGTTGGGATTTCTTGGTTAATGGTATGGAATTCAGTTTCGAACCGCCGTATTCAAGATCGCCTCTGGATACGGAATACCTTATGTGCTGTCTGGGACATTTTCTAATGAAATTAAGTTTTAACAGTGATGGATCATCACTGATGGTTCTTACTTACTTTTCCCATTTGTTTGTTTGTATTTGTGTACTGTACATAAATTGTATTTGTGTACTGTAACAGAAATCGTCGTGACGTTAAATAATATTAGTTTTGATTAATAAATGAATGGTTAATAATATAAAACTAAACAAAGTTGCCATAAAAGTAACGGATTCTGCATAATGTCACCATTATTGTTTTCACTATGCTTAATAAAGTGGTAATTGGGACATTTTTAGTGAATCTAGTGAGCTGTAGGGAGACGTTTAGTATATCTGACTCTGGCGAACCACTTGTCAATTTTAATAACTTAAAAGGTAAATCGAGTATAAGTTAATTATTAAGTTAAGGGGCTACCTAGGGTGTTATAGGTCAATTTAAAAGTGGTCATAAATACAACTAATTTTTCGAAAAGGTAGTATTTTGGGGGTGCTTTGCAAAATGCTTTTCGCGCCACACATTTATTTTTTTTTCTTTTTACTGAAAATACTTTAAAATTTAATACAAGACGCTACAGACATGATATGAAGCTCAAAATAAGATCGATGAGCTGGAAATTTTTCAGACTTTCTTTTTATCTGTTCAGATTTTTTTCGAAAATTTTTTTCATTTTTTTTTATTTTTTGAGTAAACGAACAAAGCGAATAAAGGTTACAGAAAGGAAAAAATACGAAATAAGAATAAAAATAAGAATATTTTGGCTGCTAGAATAAAAATTTGAATTTTTAAGTACTGTTTGAGTTCTTTGTTAAAAACTTTTAAAAAACTTTTTATGGCCATTTGAAATTCAATTATAACACCCTACCCTTGTAGCTCTTCGAAAACAAAATTTATTTGTGTTTCAATAATCACCTAATACCATACATTAGGTTTTATTAACGATAAAAATGGATATGAAATACAATTTTTTCTACATCCAAAGACATGGTTAGAAGCCGACAAACATTGCAAAGATCTTGGTGGCGAACTAGCCCTTATTGAATATCCAGAGAAGAATTACGAGGTTCTACTATTTTTTTTTCAAGAAAATAACATTATACGGAATACAATTTTAGTTGCAATACTGGCTTAGCCGTTTGACAAACTGGAAAGAACGCATAATGTGGCTGGGATATTCTGATGTTCGAGAAGAAGGCGTTTTTGTTGATAATAACTACAATGCACCGGCTGAATCTTTTTGGCAAGATGGAGAACCTAATAATATTGGTCGAGAACATTTTGTCGAGCTCGGTTACCATAGAGCACTCACATGGAATAATGGGTCAGGTTCAACAAAACTACCATATGCCTGCCAGTTCATTAATTCTTTGTAAAACGAAATCATTAAACTCAGTTATATATGTGTATTTTATTACACAGGGTGCGCAGTTATCTTGCGAACTTGGTCCTCGAAAAGTCGCAAGATAAGCTTTTTTCGCAAAATAACTACCCAATGCGTAGGCTAAACCGGTGAAAAACCCTAACAAAAAACGTATAGTGATATTTTACAACTCTTTTATTTGGTTTATTGTTATTTTTAAAGTTTTATAATAAGTAGTGAGTCAAATTTCGGACGTTTAACCACCTNAATCAAATTCACTCATGACTCATGAGTCGAGACGCAATAAAGCACTTGTCAGGTAATTTTTCTCTTCTTTTTTCTGTCAATCACTCATAGTATGAGCTCATGACTCACACACCGCAGCCAAAGAATCCTTTGTAAAGTTCACTATCATAAGACCCAATTGGGATCTTTTCCCGTAAAGTCTAAATTGACGCGAATAGTCTAAAAAACGTCATAATATCGAATTTAAAGGAAAAATCAGAATTTTATCGCTGCCAGAAATAACCCAGAAAGCATGCTTATCGACCCACAGGTGTTTTGACAACCATTCCGTTTATTTAACATAAAGGTATAGTATTTACTCTTTAGGATTTTCAAACACACTATGGTAAGTAATATTTTTATCTAATAGATTCAAGTTCGCCATATCATAAATATTTTGTTCCATCTGAGTTACACCGTGTGTTCTAGCTCAGACCTTCGGGCTTTAACCAATCTTCATATGATTTTTAGACAAAAAATGCGGAAAATTAAAAAGTCAAAATGGCGAGAAGTTTACGCAGAAAATTATATTCCAGGCCCTTCATTGAGAATCTGGATGACTCGTAAAAAAGTTTTCAACAATGCGATTTTAAGTAAAGCGAACAAAAAAGCTCGTCTCGAAATGCGCCTTAATGTTGCATGGTTGGGATTTTGTGGTTAATGGTATGGAATTCAGTTTCGAACCGCCGTATTCAAGACCGCCTCTGGATACGGAATACCTTATGTGCTGTTTGGGACATTTTCTAATGAAATTAAGTTTTAACAGTGATGGATCATCACTGATGGTTCTTACTTACTTTTCTCATTTGTTTGTTTGTATTTGTGTACTGTACATAAATTGTATTTGTGTACTGTAACAGAAAACGTCGTGACGTTAAATAATATTAGTTTTGATTAATAAATGAATGGTTAATAATATAAAACTAAACAAAGTTGCCTTAAAAGTAACGGATTCTGCATAATGTCACCATTATTATTTTCACTATGCTAAATAAAGTGGTAATTGGGACATTTTTAGTGAATCTTGTGAGTTGTAGGGAGACGTTTAGTATATCTGACTCTGGCGAACCACTTGTCAATGTTAATAACTTAAAAGGTAAATCGAGTGTAAGTTAATTATTATTAACTTAAAGTTAAGGGGCTACCTAGGGTGTTACAGGTCATTTTTTAAAGTGGTCATAAATAAAACTAATTTTTCGAAAAGGTAGTATTTTGGCTGCTAGAATAAAAATTTGAATTTTTGAGTACTGTTTGAGTTCTTTATTAAAAACTTTTTATGGCCATTTGAAATTCAATTATAACACCCTAGGGCTACCCTTTAAGCTCTTCGAAAACAAAATTTATATGTGGTTCAATAATCACCTAATGCCATACTTAGGTTTTATTACCGATAAAAATGGATATGAAATACAATTTTTTCTGCATCCAAAGACATGGTTAGAAGCCGACAAACATTGCAAACATCTTGGTGGCGAACTAGCCCTTATTGAATATCCAGAGAAGAATTACGAGGTTCTATTTTTTTTGTCCAAAAAATTACATAATACGGAATACAATTTTAGTTGCAATACTGGCTTAACCGTTTGACAAACTGGAAACAACGCATAATGTGGCTGGGATATTCTGATGTTCGAGAAGATGGCGTTTTTGTTGATAATAACTACAACGCACCGGCCGAATCTTTCTGGCAAGATGGAGAGCCTAATCATATTGGTCAAGAACATTTTGTCGAGCTCGGTTACCATAGAGCACTCACATGGAATAATGGTTCAGGTTCAACAAAACTACCATATGCCTGCCAGTTCATTAATTCTTTGTAAAGCGAAATCATTAAACTCACTTATATATGTGTATTTTATTACACAGGGTGCGCAGTTATCTTGCGAATTTGGTCCTCGAAAAGTCGCAAGATAAGCTTTTTTCGCAAAATAACTACCCAATGCGTAGGCTAAACCGGTGAAAAACCCTAACAAAAAACGTATAGTGATATTTTACAACTCTTTTATTTGGTTTATTGTTATTTTTAAAGTTTTATAATAAGTAGTGAGTCAAATTTCGGACGTTTAACCACCTGATCGAACCCAAGTGATCTAACCCAAATGCAAGTATATTATACAAAAAAATTTAGTTAAATATTTATTCAGAGAAAATAGTAACTTAATTTTAATCAGAATATTTTTCACAAGATAACTGCTCAGTGCATGGGCGGAAAACGCGGAAACTTGTTTTATAAAAAGTCGCAAGATAGGCGTACAAGCGGTAATTTTCGCAATATAACTGCCCACCCTGTGTATATACATTATTGTTTCGGAATAAGATCAGTTGAATTAAATAATCAACTTTCATTGCTCTCGTTTTAAGTTCTGATTCGTACTTGAATAATAACGCTTGATATTGTTGTTCATTATCCACCAGTTTACAATAGAATTAAGATTATTTTATTCAAGACCAAGATAGGGTATCCGCGGTTAAAATGGGTGGTCTTTAGATAACTTTGAAAATTGGCTCCTTCAGCATCATCTGCTGATCAAAAGATGTCATTACGAAAAATTCTTATTTTATTTCTTTAACTCTTATTGGTCAAAACGGGTAAAAAACAGGGTTTTGTAAATCTAGGGTTTCCAGGAAAAAATCGCTAGGCTTAGTAATTCGCATGCTATTATTTGGTATCCATATTGATCCGATTGAAAAAAAAATTCAAAAAATTTTTTTTTTGAAATATCATTTCACAATAAACAAAAAAGTATAATTTGAATTTTTATTACAATCCCTGCGCCGTTATCTTGCAACTTTAACACGGAAAAAATCCACAATGGAACGAAGAGAACGAGGGCATCTGCAAGATAACAGGCTGTTATCATAACAGCGCAGAGCTTAACGCATAAGGATAAGAATTTCGATGACCAAAAAATCTGCAAGATACAGCACAGTAGGTGTATTGCTTTTGGTTTTAATTTTTGGCTAAACTGCGAACACCCTACACCAAAATCATAAAAAGAGCATAGATTGCTTCAACCAATTTGTTTTTATCGGCTACTCACTCTGTCTCACATGTCTTACTACTATTGCATAAGTGCCGATTTCTAGTGTTTTTTATCCCATTCGTAATCCTGACAAAAAAAAATCATTCATATAACTACTAATCCACCTGGTATGTGACCCGCAAAGACGAGCTTAAAACAATATAAACAGCTCGTGAATGTAATATCGAATCAACCTGTTTGGTACAAAACGTAATAATTTTCAAGGAAACGCTTTTCTCCCTTTTTCTAGTCAAAATAATATTGAGATATTTGATTATATAAAACGGTGATATTTCCGGATTTTAAAGACTAAAAAATCAAATCTCCTAGTTAAACTTCCGGCTCATAAGATACAGTTGGTGCGCCCAAAACGCACCGCTTTCACTTCCCAAAAACCGTTGCGTTATGAGCGCACTGTTGCGTTGTGGGCGTTATGAATAATAATTTTAAAACTCTTTAAGATATTGACTCTACGGGTGACAGGTGTTCATATAACTCCACCAATTTAGTTTGCCTTTCTCCCCGTAAAAACTGATTTATGTTTGTTTGTTTCGAGCAGATTATTTCATGGCGTTAATTCAAGGAGTTGAAATTTTTTTGACACAATTTAAATTCGTTTTCAAAGAAAAAAGTACAAATATTCGATTGTTATGAATATCAATGTAACGAATCCATGTAACGAATATTTTTTACAGCGTTCGAAACAACAAACCGGCTGTTTTCCCAACGCCCAACGCAAGCGTTGGTCAACGCTCCAAATTTTCCCAACGGTTCCAACACTGATTATAATCAGTAATAGCTGAAAATTTTGAACTAGAACCTTAAATCAGGTTTAAAAAACGGTAAAAACCCAATTGTTGTTTATCATTATTCTAATTCATAAAGAATGTTTTAAATGTTGTAATCATAATGTAAATAGTTATCAAACCGCTTGTGGTTTCTCATAAACCAATAAGCAATGCATGCGTTGTCAGAGTTCTAATGTAGCCAGATTAACATAATTATCTATATTTTTTCATTTTTTTAATACAACAATGACACAGGCACATCAAAGTTCAGCGCAGTTTAACCCTAACGCGACACTTTTTCTTTGGTTTTAACTACACCACCTTATCATTTGACTCAACACCATTTGGCTTAACAGTTTGCATTTGACTTAACAGTTTGCAGTTGAATTAACACTTTGTTTGTCTTTTTTTTTCCCAGCATTTCCGCCTACGCCCGTGGGGTTTATCACGCCGCCTGAGGGTTTATCAGGCCGGTTTTGGAAGGAGAAAGTGTCCTGACAAACCCTCAGGCGGTGTATAACAATTTTTTGGATTTTTTCGTTCATTATATTGTTTTATATCATTTTTTTATAGTTTCAAGTTTTCCAGGGTTTTAACCTACGCACTACCCATGTGGCTTAACAGTTTGAATTTGACTTAACAATTTGCATTTGAATTAACATAGTTTTTCGGAAAAAATGTGTTAAATCAAATGGTTAGGTGGTGTATATAAACGTTAAGGTGAAAGACTAAGCTTCGCATCCTTTCTTTTTAAGGTTAAATGTTTCAATGCATTGAGTCATAAATTTCAATACCAAATACAATTGGTCACCAGGTGCGCCGTTATCTTTCACCCCGGTATCTTACAATTTTTCCCGTTCGTCTCGTTATCTTTCACTTTTTTCACAACTTGTTTGTTTTTTTAGAAATTATGTGTAAAGCACTGCGCCGTTATTTTCAGTTTTCCATTATCTTTCACTTTTTTTCAATTTGGTTTTGAAAGATAACGAGGTATCTAGTTGCGCAATTAATATAATTTTATAATTATATTTTACAATTATACACCGGGTGCGGAGTTATCAGGCGGGTTTCGCAACAAAAAACCGCCTGATAACTCCCTAGGGTGCCTGATAACTCCGCAAGGCGTAGGCGGAATGGGGGAAAAGTTGCAAAAAAAAAACTG
>SCLG01000025.1:426923-442605 GCA_004367875.1 Oikopleura albicans
AGGCAAAAGACTTTTCAAGCTTAATGACACGCCCAAGAAGCTTTGTACTCAAATGGTGACATTAATATGTTTAAACTTTAACTTAAATTGATCCCCTGTAGTTAAAGTTGAGAACAATTTCTGCTAGAGCTTCCGAAATTGACATTTTAACCCCCAAGCGTGACCTCGAACGTTGGTCCGGGGTTGGTCAAAAACACGCAATAATTCAAAAAAAAAAAATTAAACCCCAATTTACTCTTTAAATTGATATACACCATCTGAGGGTTTATCTTACCTTTATAAATGATTAAAAAGCGGAAAGATAACCCAACTTTGGGAAGATAACCCGTCAGGGCGTTTAGTTTAATAATTGGAAATCACGATACGTTTTGATCAAAAAAGTGGTAAGATAACCCAATTTTGGTAAGATAACCAATGGTAAGATAACCCCTCAGGGGGTGTTATCAAAGTAGAAGTAATAATAATAAATTACTAATACAAGAAAATCATAAATACGTTAATTCGACACATTTAAATTGAGGTCTCACTCTCGGTTCGCCAAATAAGGGTCGGTGGTGTTTCACAACACAAAAGCGACTCTTACTTTGTATTTGGCGACCACGGTATTTTTTTCATGAAACTTAACTAAACCTGTGTTTCTGAGATTTTTGATTAAGCCCCGTTTGCTATCATTTTCGGTCTACTTAGAGCGTTTAGTCCAAATTTGGACCAATGAACCCCTTGGAGTTAAACTAATTAATGCTTAAACATAATTTATGCAAACTAAACATTCTATTTGGCATCTATGAAGTTCGGAAGAACACGTCATCCAAATCGGTTAAGTATTGATAATGTTTATCTCTCACGTGCAAAATGTCAAAATTATACATTGATGCACAGATCGCCAGGTGCTTAACCGACATCTATATTTTTATCTTCCACACGTCTTATGTGTCAGCTATCTCCAGTGATCAGTCGATATTCTTATTTATTTGCTATTTGTCGACTTTAAAACAGCACTTTATTCGGAAAAGTTTGCTCAAGGTTTTCAAGCAGGCAGTCCTGCTGCAGGCTCCGGCACAGTGCTGGCTTCGGCACAGTCTGGTACTGGCAAACCTGGAGTCTGACCCAAGTTTATTCATTTTCGGTATCGTGGGTTTTCGGAGAAAACGTTTTTTTGGGGAAATACCACTGGAGGGCCCTTAAGAGGGGCCAGGGTTGCAAAAATCGACAATTGAGTTTGTCGAAAAACGCCATTGGTCGATTTTTGCAACCCTTGCGGCAAAGGCCTTGCCCCTCCTGAGGGGTTTCCAGTGCTATTTCTCCAAAGTTTTAAAGAATGGAATATAATTCGCTGAACTAATAAAAATACAACAAATATTTTACTTTGCACTTCAAAAACGAACTTTTTGGACGATTAAGAAAATCCTCAAAAGTTACACCAAAGTTACACATTTGTTACACATTTGAGCAGTGATTAGACAAAAAAGGTTTTATAAACTCTTGTATTAACTTAAGTTTTTTGGTATCGTTATTGGCAATGGGTGATTACTAATACGTAAGGAGCGTTTGGGTCAACGTGCTTTCAAGTTCATCTAATTGCAATTTCCGTTTTTGCTCTCTATAATTAAGAACTTTATAACTAAGAACTATCCATAATACGGTAGAAAGTAAGTGGTAAAAATATTTTGGTGAAGCTATCTTGATTAACAATCAACCTACTTTAGTGGTCAATAGTGTATTTGAAGTAGCAAGCTAGAAANTTTTTGACGTGATCAAGGTACAATTTATCAGATGTGACAGAACCTAACCCCTTCATTATTTACCAAACGGCAAAAACTTAGTGGAACAAAGGCAAAAGACTTTTCAAGATTAATGACACGCCCAACAAGCTTTGTACTCAAATGGTGACATTAATATGTTTAAACTTTAACTTAAAGTGAACATCGGTGATCCCCTGGAGTTAAAGTTGAGAACAATTTCTGCTAGAGCTTCCGAAATTGACATTTTAACTCCCAAGCGCGACCTCGAACGTTGGTTTAAAACACGCAATAATTCAAAAAAAAATAAATCCCAATTTACTCTTAAAATTGATATAATCAAAGTACAAGTTATATATAATAATGAATTAATAATACAAGAAAATCATAAATACGTTAAGTAATACATCGAAATTGAGACCTCACTCTGGGTTCGCCAAATAAGGGTCGGTGTTTTTTCACAACACGAAAATGACCCTTACTTTGTATTTGGCGACCATGGTATTTTTCTCATAAAACTTAACTAAACCTGTGTTTCCGAGATTTTCGATTAAGCCCGGTTTCGGTCCATTTAGTGCGTTTAGTCCAAATTAGGACCAATGGACCCCTGCGAGTTAAGCTATCCGCTGCTTAAACATAATTTATGCAAACTACACATTCTATTTGGCATCTATGAAGTTCGGAAGAACACGTCATCCAAATCGGTTAAGTATTGATAATGTATATCTCTCACGTGCAAAATGTCAAAATGATACATTGATGCACAGATCGCCAGGTGCTTAACCGACATCTATATTTTTATCTTCCACACGTCTTATGTGTCAGTTATCTCCAGTGATCAGTCGATATTCTAATTAAGTTGCTATTTGTCGACTTCAAAACAGCACATCTTTAATGGGAAAAGTTTGCTCAACGTTTTAAAAAAATTAAATAATGGAAAATTAAAAACTGCCAAATCAAAAAATTAGAAATTAACAAATGGAAAAACTGGAAATCTGGAAAAGCAAAAAGTAGAAAATTAAAAAGTTAAAAAATAGAAAAATTAGAAACTGAAAACCAAAAAATGCAAAACCAAAAAATGGAAAATTAAAAGACAGAAAATAAGAAACTCTAAATTAAAACGTTTGACAATTATATAATACACCCCCTGCGCTGTTATCTTGTCACCCGTTATCTTGCAGATTTTTTCCCGCCAATTTTCCAGGAATCCCTATCTTTATGTGCTAAGCCCTGCGCTGTTATCTTGCAGACGTCCCCGTTCGCTCCGTTATCTTGCGGATTTTTTTTCATGCGATAGTTGCAAGATAACAGCGCAGGGGGTGTAGTTGGCTAAGCTAATAAGGTTAAAGTGCAACAACTGTTTTACTTCGCACTTCAAAAACTATAAATTATAGTCTATAATGAACGTAAAATAATGTTCTGATGATTTTTCGAAATATCTTCATAAACTTTTTTGGATAAAAAAACAAAATATTCAAAGTTTAATCAATCGGTCAGGCATTTGAGAAATGCAAGTGGTTAGGCAAAAAAAGATTTTATCAACTCTTGTTTTACCGTAAGTTTTTTGCTATCGTTATTGGCAATGGGTGCTTATTAATACGTAAGGAGCGTTTGGGTCAACGTGCTTTCAAGTTCATCTAATTGCAATTTCCGTTTTTGCTCTCTATAATTAAGAACTTTATAACTAAGAACTATCCATAATACGGTAGAAAGTAAGTGGTAAAAATATTTTGGTGAAGCTATCTTGATTAACAATCAACCTACTTTAGTGGTCAATAGTGTATTTGAAGTAGCAAGCTAGAAAAAACGGGTTACCGCAGCAGTTATGTGACATATAAGTAGGTTAGAGCCATTTGTTTTCAAATTTTTATCTACATTGCTGTTCATAAACTACAATTCGGTTGGCGTGAAAAAAGACATTGTTGACAGGTGAAAAAATAAAGATTTGGGCTAAATCAAGAAATTAGTTCTTTTTTGGTTCTTTTTTCTCTTGTCAACAAAGTATTTTTTCATGCCAACCGAACTGTACATAAAATATTTTCGAAAACTAGAACTCTTTCAAATGCTGTGTCATTTTTAATACATGGATGATATCAGACCAAATTAGGTTTCGTTTAAATCCTACCGATGTGTTTCAAAGTTAAACAATCTGTACGTAGGGTGGCCTAAAGAAACTTTAAATTGAATTTGAAGGTCATGAAATAATCGTAAGCTATCCGATAAAGCAATAAAAATACTGGATTCGTTGTATACCCGGATGTTTCCGTATTTATTTTTTTTGTCAATTTGTTGAACCTCCAACTGAGCTAACTTTTGGAAATTTACCAAAGGGATCACAAAATATGACCAATTCACATGCCGAAGTCACTCTTTTAAATTTGGTACTGTTTAGAAAAACAAATTTTCAAAAAAACATAGAGATTGTTTACGTCATTATTAGTAATACAACCTAGCAGAAATACACTACCTAACCAGTTATCTTAACTCTCAGAGGGAACTGCGTGTATATAGACACGCAAATTGTTTTTTTTCGTCGATTTAAGGCATATGGAGGCCCCGTAGGGCAAAACGGGTATTGGTGCGCCCCTCAACTTTTCGAGAAAATTCGATTGACGGAGTTTTTGCGTAGGTTTTAGATTTCAAACAGCTCTCTAGGGGGCCCTGGTGGCCCAAATCAATTTCTGAATAGTCAGATCGACGTAGTTTTAACACGCATTTTTACACGCATTATCCCCCTACGGGTTCCCAAAAACTCCTTCCCCTTGAGAGTTAACAACTGTTTTGCTAAAAAAATTGGAAATTGGAAATCGCGATATGTTTCAGTCAAAAAAAAAAATTTAGATAACCAAATTTTGTTAAGATAACTGGTTAGGAGTGTAATTACGTCATTCAACCGTGAACTGAATCTCGCTTAGGCCAAACTATAGTAATTTTGACTCCTACGAATTTATATCAAAAATATTATTTTCTACAAATGTTTCTTCCCTGAACAAATTACATAGCAACGGAAAAAAATACCTAAAGTTGTCGAATGGCAATTANGAGGTAATATAGATGCTCAGCCGTTTTTTGGTGACTTATATTTGCTTAGCGCACTCGCGAACCATAAACGGCTTAGCATCTATATTACCTCACCCTAGTAATACACCACCTAACCAGTTATCTTAACAACTGTTTTGCTAAAAAAATGTTAAGATAATTAGTAAGTTAATTGGAAAATGTTAAGATAACTGGTTAGGGGTGTAATTACGTCATTCAATCGTGAACTGAATCTCGCTTAGGCGAAACTATAGTAATTTTGGCTCCTACGAATTTATATCAAAAATATTATTTTCTACAAATGTTTCTTCCCTGAACAAATTACATAGCAACGGAAAAAAATACCTAAAGTTGTCGAATGGCAATTACAATGTTTAGAAGTATAATTATTGCCAATTGACGTGCGTTGAGCATTCTGTTTTAACGAAAATGTCAGCAATTTCGTGTTTCTTTTGCGATTCTCTGAGAATTAAACAGACGTCGTCTTATCCGGTTTGGGTCCAGCATTATCTAAAACCACGGGCAGAAGATTACGCGTCCGAGATTTTTTCAAGGGCATTAGAAACGCATTAGAAATGCAAAAATTGTGCTAAGTACTATTATTCTTTACTCAATGAACGGGCACATAATTCGATTAAAATTGTAAAAAAAGTTAATTGGTGTGAAAAAAATTGTTAATAGTAAAAATAATTATTAACTCCCAGNTTTTTTAAGTGCGTGTTTATTTACACGCATTTTCCCCCTACGGGTTCCAAAAACTCCTTCCCCTGAGAGTTAAATACACCGCCTGTCTACTGAAGTTAACGTCCCTAAAGTTAACAAAATGTCTGGAAGTTAACAGACGGTTCAAGTCATTTTTTCCAGTTTAAGGAAAATTACATTCATGAAAGACATGTTATTACCAACCTAAGAAGCGCTGCCAAGTAAAGACGATTTCTTGTTTTGAAAAAGCGTCCCTTACTTGGCGACCCTTCTGTAATTATCAACGGGTATATCAAGCTAAAAACGCTACTTATGATATTACAGTCCTCGTCCCCGAAACGGGTGGTTTTCTTTGAAAAAAAAACCAGCCGTTTCGGGGACAACCAGCCGTTTCGGGTACCACCCGTTTCGGGGACCACCCGTTTCGGGGACATCAGTCATTTTCAACGTTAAATAGCTGCATTATTACATATCTTTGCTATTTAACTGTTTGAAATGACTTCCGATATCACTAAAAGTACAGTCTTTAACACATATATTTTTTTATTTGGGAATGTTTAAAAAATCTGTCATAGACGTTTGTCTTTTTTTGCATTTTTCGGTTTTTTGGGCATAATTTCTGTCATAATAATCTGAAAAAACCACCCGTTTCGGGTACCACCCGTTTCGGGGTCATTGGAAAAATAAAATAAAAACCACCCGTTTCGGGGACACCCGTTTCGGGGACGAGGACTGTATTTCTACCTCACTTGTCTACGGAAGTAGACCATACGGTAGGGTTAACGCTCTAGTACAAAAAACCGAGTGATTTTTCAAGGAAAAAAAAATTTAGTCAAAAAAATTCAGTCAAACCCCCGTTTTTGCGTCATAAAATAATAAATACTAACTATAATGAATACTAACAATTTAATTTATAATAGACATAACTTATGGGCCATAAGTTATGGCCCATAAGAGCCAAAATGTTTCAATTTTCAAAATATGTAGGAGTTCACTTTAACGAAATTTGATTAGTCGATCCGGACTCTCCTCCGGAGACGAGCCAATCAAATGCTCCCAACAATTTTCAGGTGCTTTTGAGTGGATTTGTTCGATAAATTGTACCACAATAAAGCACAAACTGCTTTAAACATTCATCATTTCATTTCTATCGCTATTTTTGCGTCACCGGGTCAATCATAGCTCCGGCAGATAAATTCAGCACATGTATTCGTTTTTGTATTATCATTTGAAAAAGCCGTTGAAGGTGTAAATTTGAAAATGTGATTTGTGTAAAGGAACGCCTACATAAGCCATAGCGAGTATACAAGGTTAGCGGATTACACTGTTTAATACATTTTCGGGGTTATCCAGGTGCGGGTTAAAGCGTGCAGCTGGTTTTATTTACCACTGGGTACATGGTATTTGTTAGGCTACACGTCGCTTTCTTCATGTTTACACTATTAGACTTCTTAAACTGATGTTAAAATAAACGAAAGTGGTTTGAAATTTAGCACTAATCATAACATGATGGCGAGGTTCACTAGAACACTATTTATCATAATATAGTATTTTTTATTCCAAAATGAACATCAGAGCCCATAAAATTGTACCGTATACCGGTAAGGCCTTATGAGTCAAAAGTTAGGATAATAAGTAAGGGACATTTTTTGGTTTGTCTTTAACCCGAAACGGGATTATCAGGTCTTTTGCCCAAATTTTTTAAAAGAAATGGGGAGTTTAAAATTTGTGTCCGGTATTTCGTAATTTATGCCCCATAATTTTATATGTACACCACCTACCTGCTTAAAGTAACACCAAAATGAACAGAAAAAATTGTTACTTTAAGCGAAAATTGTTACTTTAAGCAGGTAGGGCGTAGGTTAAATCGAAAAAAAAGTTCAGATAGTGTTACTTTGAGCGGCGTTACTTTAAGCACGTAGGTGGTGTATTCTAAAATGTAACCACCTAACCAGTTATTTTAACCACTGCTTTGCCCGAAAAGTGTTAAGATAATTAGGTGAAGCATTTGGTACGATAATAAAAAAAAGTCTCAATATAACCCAATTTTGTTAATATAACTGTTTAGGTGGTTATCTTTTTGGGCTATAAAGATACATTAGAAAATTCATTAAAAAATAAACCAAAAACGAAATGCGAAAACAAGTCCCCAGTTACGGATTTTGTTTTGTGAGTGTGGCCTTTTATCTAAATTGCATATTTTCTATTCTGACTATAACCAAAAAAATTCATTATTGGTCCAAAAATTCACTTTGTGCTCTAAAATGATTTTGAAAATTGCGTAACACTATTGAATAAGCATATACAATATGTTCCTGCCGGTAAATATTTTAAGCTATTTGCTCGTCTACTTTTTTATATTCTAAAAAAGAACGAAACTTGGCATTTTATAAAAATATGCGTCTATTATAAACACAAAAAAAAATTATCCAAGTTTCACCAAATAGAAAAAAGCCTTTTCTCAACTTTAGAATACATACCGGATAAATGTCAAATCTATCATTGAAAAGATGTGATATATTTTGTTTATTTAAACTTAATTACAGTGTTAATCAACATATAGATATCAATATTAAAATTAGTTTACTTATATCATGGGCACTATTAGTGCCGCACTAACCGAAAACGGAGAACCCTGAAAACGGAGAAAATTTGCTAAAAATGGCCTTAAGAGGCTCTCTAGCGCCAAACCATGTCTCCTTTTTTACCTTTTTTTCTCTACAGAAAATTTTCTCCGTTTTCGGTTAGTGCCATATCATGCATGTTGTCAAAATTTCAAACCAATCTATTTTTTTCAATTTTTCTTTGGATTAAATAATTAAATTAAATTACACTGGATGCGCAGTTATCGGGCGGGTTGGCCCGCTCGTGCTGTTATCGGACGGTTTTCTGTGCATCGTTTTCCCCTATTCCGCCTACGCTTTGCGCAGTTATTGGGCGCCCGATCAAGGTTTTTTGACGCGAAACCCGCCCGATAACTGCGCACCCGGTGTATAACGCGGTTAAACTTGAGCGTACACTTTTTCGGCCGAACCCTTTTTGGCCAGACCCCATTTTGACCGTTATAAGGCCAAGTCAGTTTTTCAACATAAATCGGTAGTGGTATTGGCATTTAAGGAAGTAGTGTCAACCTCCTTAACGTGTAAACCAACCTCCTTAACGTAAACCAACCTCCTTAACGTGTAAATTGGTAGCTAACTGCCAAATTCGAATACCACTGCTAACGTGCGACTTGTGTAATTCTTGCTTATGTGGTACGACATACTAGGATAACATGGTTTTAATCTTAAAACCAACAATTTTGGGTAATAGACAGCTGATCGTCTAATATGCATATAATATCATATTTACGCAAATAATATTTCAAAATGTGCATATAGCATACTTATCAAATATTACCACATCGTGACAGATACATATTATTTTGGAGAAATACTGTACATTTTAAAGTTTTGATATGCTTCAATTAAAACATTAAATAGTACTCTAAATAAAACGGTAATTACCACTTCAAATAAACCCGTTTTCCGTATAAACTAAAAAATACAAAAAATGTCCAAAATAAAAAAACCAACGGCCGCGGCGACTCCGAATGGAATGTCGCGTAGACGAACAACTAATACGTTTTTTACAAAAGGCACTAATAAAAGTGCTATCAAAACGGCGACTAACTGTATCAAAAAGGTTTAAGAGTATTATTTCGTGTCGAATTTTGTGAAATTCTTATTTTGCCGAATTCTTATTTTGTCGAATTTTTATTTTTCGGATAATTATTGTGGAATTTTTATTTTTCGGATAATTTTGTCGAATTCTTATTTTGTCGAATTTTTATTTTTCAAATAATTTTTATCGAATTCTTATTTTGTCAAATTTTTATTTTTTGAATATTTTTTGAATATTTTTTGTAGAATTCTTTTTGTCGAATTCTTATTTTGTCCATTTTTTAATCTGTCGATTTTTTTGTTGAACTCTTTTGTCGAATTCGTTTTTTGCCGAATTCTTATTTTGCCGAATTCATATTTTGTTGAACTCTTGTACCAATGTTTTCGGTATGGCCATGACACCTAATTTATCCACAATTTGTACCCATGTAGCATCCGAGACATTTTTCATCTATCGTTTCAAAGTTGCAAAGATGTTGATTTTAAATGAGTCCAAAATAGTTTTTTTCGCCAGATGTACCATGTTTCTAAGTGTTAATGAAAAACAAATACAAGAAGATGAATTTTTTAAGAAAGTCTATTGATTTTCAAGTTGCATTTCTTAAGGATTCAAGCAGCTATCCATTTCTTAATGAGCTCACAATTTCTGCCGAAAATNAAAGTGTTGCTAAACTGGCAACAGTTAATTATACTTACATTTAGAAATTGTTGTTTTTGACATATTTATCGAAAAATGTAGATTGGAAGGGTCCGTTCAAGGGAGTTTACATGTATGTCCGTTACAAAAGTGCACCAATGCATCATGTTCTAAAATATGATTGAGTTTATACAATCCTTACTCCTATTACGGCCGTTTTCGGTTATCAAAAAACCGGCCGTAATGGGATTAGAGCCCCTAATAAGGTTAATTTGGGGTAATAAGGTTAATTTGGGGTACTTTAATAGAGGTTTTGACATTTATTTCCTCAAAGTCAATTTTACTGAACTATAAATACAGCTAAATATGATGACAAAATATAATGTCGAAACTACAAATAATATACACCAGCTACCTAAGTAAGTTAACACTAAATAAATTAACAATCTTCAAGTAACTTAAAATTTGTCGATTTTGGAAACAAAAATCGTCTAATTTCAAGTAAGTTAACAGTTTTTCTTCGCGTTTTCAGCACTTGTCCGCCTACGCACTACTCTATACGCCCCGTCTGTGAAGTTGTGATGAATTAACATTGGAGAAAAATACACCACCTGTCTACGGAATTTAACAGAACGATTGGGTAAAAAAAGTGTTAACTTCCATAAATTTTGTTAACTTCAAGGAATTTTGTTAACTTCAAGGAATTTTGTTAATTTTAGTAGACACTATAATTTTAACGCCAGCTGATTGTTAACTTCCATGAATTTCGTTAACTTCCATGAATTTCGTTAACTTCCATGAATTTCGTTAACTTCCATGAATTTCGTTAACTTCCGGCTATTTTTTTTTTCACTTTAGGGGCGTTAGACAGGTGGTGCATACAAAATAGAATGAAAAATTTATAAAAAAAAAATCGTGTTAAAAAAAAAATCAACTAAGACGTGTCCCATTTTAAAAAATATTCGTGCTTAAATTTTTCGTGTTTAAAAATTGCGTTGAAAACTTTCGTGTCACAAAACTTAAAAAATTTTCGTGTTGCAAAAATCCTTGTTAAATATTTTTGGGTTAAAATAATCCATGTTAAAAAAATGGGGAGATTGTAGCCGGTTTTTTTTTTTTGGAAATTCGAACACTCTAGGGGTATGGACTTGGAGTTTGATTTGTAGCTGACGTATTGTTTTTGTCCAATTGCATAATGCAGTTACGCTCGTTTTTTAAACAGTCTCGGTATGTATTTTTCTTGATCACATCCGCCGTGAAGACAGTTATCTCTTGTCTTTGCCTCATAATGGATGAAAGCAATTCAAACACACAACTTGTCAAGTACGTCGCCGAAGCCGATCAGAAATTAGCTTTGCGTTATCGTTTTAGTCCTCATTCTTTTCGCTTTTTTTCAGTTTTAGAAACTTATTTCTACACTTATTCCCCCTCACCAAGTTACTTCAATATTTGTTTTATGATCAACGAAGTCGTCATAAAAATGAGTTGGAAATTTCTGAAACATTTCAAAAACATATTAGTAGCTACAGTAAGGAGTTTAACGACACAAAGTAAATCGATTACAGTCCATCACCCGAACAAGCTCTTTTTTGTAATACACTACCTGCGCCGTTATCGGGTCAAAATTCTTCCTCAAAATGTTGACCCGATAACGGCGCAGGTTGTGTATTGATTTAATTGATTGAATAGAGCCAAATTAGATTTCTGGTTAATAAGGTTCACTTATCTTTTTAATAATTTTTTTTTAAATAACGTTAGTTCTGATCGAAAAGGAACACTTTTATCAAAAATGAAAATGTTAATCAATACGTTAAGTATAGTTAAATAAAATAAATAATAAATAAATCAATTAGTTTTCCACAAGTTATAAGTTTTTTATAAGAAAATTAAAAGTTATAATCAGAAAAAAATAATAAAATAAAAAANTGATAAAAACACTAAAAACTCATTATTTCACGAACAAAAAATTATTTTTGAAATGTTCTCTAGCGAATCGCTAGTTTATTGTTATAGAAAGGGTTTGCAAAAAAACGCAAATGAATCTATAAAGCCATTAATTCGTTATAATGTTTAAAAAAAATCCGGATGTGCCAAGTTTCCGGTCTGACTGAAGTTCACTGCCAATAGTTATGGTCCCGCAAAAAAGGGGAAATGAATCACAAAGGATGGATATAGATTCTCATAGTATTCCCAAGCTTATAAAATGTATGCCCTGTCTCCAGGAAGCCTTTCTTTTTTGCATTTGTTTGTAAACAAATCGACCGTACTACCCTTAAAAGTTATAATCAGAAAAAATAAATAACAAAACTAAAAAAAATTAATAAAAAACTTAAATATAAAATTAACTAAAAAATTTAATAAAACAATTAATAAAAAATTAAATAAAAAATTTAAGAAAAAATTAATAAAACATTTAATAAAAAAATTAATAAAAAATTTCGTCAAAAATTTAGGGCGCCGTTTGTTTCGCGGGAAGTTACTTTAGCAGAAACGCTCTTTTCCTGGAAAAACAACATGGCACGTATTCAGGAAGTTACTTTTTCGGGAAGTTAGCTTCTCAGGAAAGTATTTTCTCAAGAATGGACTTTCTGGAAATTTTTTTTCTGGAAGGCTCTTTTCCTGGAAAAATTAATTCATTTTTTGTTTGAATGAGTATGATTTTGGCAAAACAGTAACCCTTGTTTTTGGTATTTTATTTTTACCTGACAATCTGGCTTTTTTGCGGGAAAATCGTTCTCAAGAAAACATTATTGCGGGAGGACTTTATCACGGGAATGTACTATAACGGGAACGCTCTATTACAGGAACGCTTTTTTCCTGGAACAAATTTTCCAGGAAAAGAGCGTTCTTGCTAAAGTAATTTCCCGCGAAGGAGACGACAATATATATAATAGTTAAAATTTTATTCCAAAATTTCAAAAAAATGATAATCCCGAATTGTACTTGGAACAAAGAGGTTTGTAAGTCGGTTTCCGATATAACCATATTAAATAAACTAAAACCGTATTTTGAATCATGGCCAACTTTTGATTTTCTAACTGAACCAAACAAGCCATGTCGCGTGGTTGACCATACGTCAAACTTTGGCCATTGCTTTCTCGAGTTTTACTTCTAGGTCTGATCATTTTAGAACTCGAGTGTTTTGAACTGAAGTTTCTTGAAACCACAAGAAATAAAAAATGTTGAGCATGTTCAAGTTTGTAATTCCCACTTTTGCCACAAGAATTGCTTCGAACTAAACAAAGCACGATTTATGGTAAAAAAAGAGATAAAATGATAAAAAATATTATCGTTTTAAAGGATTCGTACAATAAAAATGTTTGATATTCAATATTAATGAAACGTTCTTGTATGTTTAAAGCGTACTTATATGACTTTAAGATACAGTGTTAGATATGTGTTCAAGGGTTAAGGTTTCTTAGTTTTACAAGCCAATAAGGTACTGTAATCAGACATAAGTCATACAAGTATGTTTCATTAATATTGAATATCAAACATTTTTCTGGTATGAATCCTTTAAAAAGATGATATTTTATCGTTTTATCATTTTTACCATAAATCGTAATCCAATAAATTATCTCTATCTGAAATTTTAATACCTTTTTGCGTGGATTGAAAGACAGAAAGGAAATGAAAGCGGGCCTTTTACGATACACAGGGTGCGCAGTTATCTTGCGAAAATTGCCGCTTATCTTCCGACTTTTCATGAACACTTTTTTCGCGTCTTCCGCCCGAGCACTTAGCAGTTATCTTGCGAAAAATATTCTGATTAAAATTAAGTTACTATTTTTCTCTGAATAAATCTTGAACTGAAATTTTTTGTATAATATGCTTGCCGAAATTCAACTCACTTATTTTTATAAAACTTTAAAAATAATAATAAACCAAAAGAAAGAGTGGTAAATATCACAATTCGTTTTCGGTTTTTTTTTTCACCGTGTTCGCCTACGCATTGAGCACTTATCTTGCGAAAAAACGCTCATCTTGGGACTTTTTGCGGACCAAGTTCGCAAGATAATTGCGCACCCTGGGTATAGAATATTTCAAAAAATGAAACTTTTAAAATCAATATTTACAGATAAGCTTGCAATTTTGACCGTCTAAGAATGTATCATTTTGGTATTTTTATTGAGATAATACCCTCCGGGAACTATGCTACTTACGAGACTTGTATGTCACTTAATTTTGTTTAACTATTATGCATTGTGGGTGCGGCAACGTACTCAATACTAAGATGTACTAAATTTGAGTATCTACAGTTCCAAATTAGTCCGTATGCTCTTTCCGGGCAACGCATACCAGACAAATTTCTGGAGAATTTCGTTGTTCGTATTTTGTTTATTTGTAAGACCACAACTAGATGGTTCTATTTCAATTAAACTTTGTTGAGATTTCCACTACAGTTGATGTGCGCACAACGCACACAACGCACCAATGTGCACACAACGCACCAATACGCGCACAACGCACCAATTTTTGAAAAACGAAAGTGGTGCGTTGTGTGCGCATCAACTGTATTGTAGTAAATTTTAGATATTATGTGTACTTTTTCAAGAAAACATCGACGAATTACCCTTTCTTCTAATTAGATAGTCTTCAGAAAAAAAGCTTCATCACAACGTTCACACGTTTTACCAGTATAAGCGTTTTTAATTGAACAAATGAAAATGCTAAACAAATTATGTGTCATTTCTCAAAAATCTTATTATCTTTTAAAAAACAGAAAATTCAAAAATATGTCCCAGGAATGATTGCAATGCACTGGTGTTAAACGATGATACAAACAATTTCGAGTATTTTTTTTAATCACTCATTATTTGTGTTCAAATTCTAAATTGCAATACTGTTTTAACATCATTTATCGAACCACGGTCACATCTTGCAAACACAAAACCTACCCTGATTTGGCGACCCCCTTGTATTTTCCATATACACCGCTTAAGGGTTTATCAGCCCTCCCTTTATCAGGCCACTTTGCCCGCTCGTGCGCTTATCAGGCCACTTTTTTCCCAAAAGTTTTTCGCATATCCCGCCCACGCACTGATGGTTTATCAGGCCACCTTAGGGTTTATTAGACCACTTGTGCTGTTAGTTTGTACCCGCAAATGGGTTTATCTGACCGTTTTACCGTATTTCGCGAACCTGAATTTATCGGCCAGCATATGAAAGAAATAAATAGTATCCGGTCATTTGACGATATGTGTTGAGATTATTATAAAGGTTTCTCTTTTAACCAAAATTAAAACCTATTTAAAATGTAATATTATTTCAATTTACTTAGATTAAACAATGAGTAATATGATACGAACTAAAAATTTCCCGCTCGTGCGCTTATCAGGCCGGTCTCTCATTGGATACTAGCAAATTTGTATTCGCAATTCGCCGCTCGTGCGCTTATCAGGCCACCTTATTTCCACATTTTCCAGCTATTCCGTCTACGCCCTTGGGGTGTATCAGGCCGCCTGAGGGTTTATCAGGCCGGTTTTGGAAGGCGAAAGTGGCCTGATAAACCCTCAGGCGGTGTATGTCTTTGAAATCTGGCAGAAGTAAAGAAAACTAACTTGACTAACTTGCGTTCCACGACCTACCATGTACGATAAATTGATTTTAAATCGCGTGACTGATATAATTTGTATTTGTTCACGTATTCATTATCAGTTTCTGCACAAGTTGTATTAAATTTACTCGAACATATTTTCAAAATCGGATATTTCATGTTGGATTTATTTAGTGATACGTTTTTAACAACGTCAAAAATTCAGTTTCATGCTCAATTTTTCTGCAGTAATTCGAACGGAAGGGCACAAATTTCCAAACCGGAAAGAACCTAATTCTAGAAGACGATTTCCATGTTTCACTTTCGACGTAGTTAAGAAAATACTATGGAGTATGGTATTTAACTA
>SCLG01000025.1:444092-456007 GCA_004367875.1 Oikopleura albicans
CTGTATCCCAAAAGTGTGTATACTTCTCACTATGCACACTTTTAGATCACGTTTTTATCGAATTCATCTTTCGATGTGCACTTTTTCAAGACCGATTTTTTCAAAAAAATCTTTCTCGGCATTCATTTTTTTGCTAAAATACGGTAAATATATTTCTTAAGGGATCCTTTCGATCAATAACGGGACTTAAAAAACACAAAATGTCTAAAACGGAAGTTAATAGTTTTTCTGTGTCAAATAATTTGTGGATTCCAAATAAATATTTGCGTGTTGCAATTTTGGTTTTTGACCTAAAATTAATACCGTAAATTAACTTGACAAATGCGATTTGAGCAAAACGGTTGTTTTCCGTCTTCCGTTTGTGTCTCCCGAATGCCATGATTTTGTTGCTCCGGCATAAAATTTTTAAACTACCTGACCTTTGTCAAGCCAAACGTGTAAAACGAAATGAACAAGAATGAACGAGATTAAATTGATTTGCTTTTGTTTAATAATTCCCCGTGTTAATGAACCTTTAAAGCCGTTCAATTTGTATATTGTTTAACTCCATAATATAATTTAAATCATATAAATAAACCAGCTAATGAAAACTTGTTCTTGCCTAATTAGTTATAGCTCCATATTATTAAAGCTTAACAGTATTAAAATGTATGATCTAACCTACGCTAATCAAAAATGAACCAAAAAGGAAGATTAAAAAATGTGAAAATCAGGAGATAATATTTTTGTATAATTATTTTTCCAAAAATTGTACCTTAGTCAAAATTTCTCTGACTTCTTTATTATAAAGAGGTCAGGGAAATTTTGACTAAGGTACCGTGTGAACGGGCAATGGCTGCAAGGCTTCGAGCAATTTTCCTATGATTTGTAACGCTATTATGACGTCACCGTTGCAGTCATCGCCCGTTCACATGGTATAATTTTTGGAAAAACAATTATACAAAAATATTATCTCCTGATTTTCACATTTTTGAATATTCCTTTTTTGGTTCATTTTTGATTAGCGTAGGTTAGATCATACATTTTAATACTGTTAAGCTTTAACTTCATTATTTATTCTCTTTTATGTGAGAATCTAAGGTAGATATTTCAAAATAGTAGAACCTTAAAGTCGAACGTTTTGCCTAATAAGGGCGCTTTGTCAGATCATATCCGACCTAGAATCAATCTTATAGAAAGTGCTCGTGACAAGGAACAAAATTTGAATTTCTCTTGTTATCGAATTAAGTAAGAGCTTCGTTCTAAACAAATTCCAAAATCTTTTGGCGAAAACACAAAAATGTCAAAAGCAAAGTAGAATTCATCATGTTGTACGATACGTAAAAACACTTATGAAATAAAGACGCAAAAATGACAAAAAATATTTAGGTCGTACAATTTAGCTAAATTTAGTCGGGGTCTTTGATAAAAAAAATATACGAGATAAATAAAAAGTTTGTTAAAATAAATTGTTTCAATATAAATACAGTCCCTAAAGCTTCATCGAGTCATTTCAAGAGACAAAAATTGGCTATACAAACAAACGTAGGCGAAATAGTTGGAAAACTGGGCTGAAAATAGTATTTTTCGTAAAAATGGGCAAAGTATAAAATTTTTGACAAAATGTGCAGATTATGAAATTTTAGGAAGATGGCCTGTATTTTTAAGGGTACTAATTTTGAAAGCACAATATTTTGCGTATAAAACATCCGAAGTTCAAAAATGTTCATTCTTCTGGTCTATTTCCAAAATGGAGAACAATTTGAAAATAAAGTACAACTAAAAATATTTATGTATCAATCTAATATTTTTTATAAATATTTAAAATGTTTATGTTGTACATTTAGCTTAAAACTTTAAACAACCGCACAAAATTCGTATCAATTTATCAAAAATTACCAGTTATGTTTCTAGATCAGCTATTCTACTCGACGTTTCACATGAATTTCCGCCGTTTTTTCCTTCGTATTTACTAGAAGCCCAAACTCGAATTTTTTCGCACTTTGAAAACTTGAATAATGCTATCTAGAAAATACGAGAAGAAAAAAACGGTGGAAATTCATTTAATACGCTGAGTAATATATCAGTTTTTAGGTAGATTTTGAATATTGTCATATTTTTATATTTGGTCTATAAAAATAGTTTTGTAACTATTCGATACTACCTGATTCATTTATTTAGATAATTTAACATATTGGGAAATTTTGGCCAACAATTATTTTAGCGTCTATGCAGTTATCCGGCATTTTTTCATAGAACTGACGCATAACTGCACATCGCCTCGGTTGATTCCCTGTAAATATTTTGGGCACAAGGGAAAATTTCCTTAAAAAAAAAATTCAACGTAGGCACCTGGTTGCTAGAACTCAAACTGTTAACTTTTGTTAATTTACGTGAATGTAAATTGTACTGGACATATGAGTTACTGCTAAAAATACTGGACGGAAATAAATTCATTACATTTCGATAATTTAATTCCCACGTCTTGGCGGGACGACCAAAATCATTTGACGTTTATTGAACTAACACAAAACACAAAAATTCATTGAGCAAAAATGCTTTGTTCATTTGAAATATAATTAGAGCCAAAACGGTGACATAGTAGCGAAGGGGTTAAGTCTCTTGCATAGCTGTGGAGAGCTTTGGGCGTAATGTTTGACATGAGCTGCGCAAATATTTATTACAGTTTGGAGCAGCGCCCATTGAAGTATGTTCTTCAATCGAGGGCCACTTAGTCTTTTATGCATTCTGCCATTTACACAAGTGCCAAATAATGCAACTGAGGCAATTTCAATCGAATACAATTACTCCAGCCGAAAGTGCAATTTTTGGGCTCAAGCGGAAAAGTTAAATGTAATTCGACTTCTAATTCGTAAGGTGCATTTATGTAGAATATTCTGAATTTTTTTTTATTTACCTGTCTGTTATCGGAAAATATGCCTGATAACGGCGCACCCTGTATACACCACCTAACCATTTAAAATCAAAGTTTTTAATTTTAAATAACACTTTTTAGGCCACTTTTTTCAGTGTTTTAACCTACGTACTACCCAGTTGAAATAATAATTTGCATTTAAAATAACACTTTTTAAGTGTTACACCAGGTGCGCCGTTATGTTTCACCCAGTTATGTTACAATTTTCCCCGTTCGTCCCGTTATGTTATTAATGTTAATTCTTAAGCAAAATTTCTGGCGTTTTTGCCTACGCGCTACGCCATTATGTTACAATTTTCTGTTGTGTTACAATTTGTACAAAAAAACCGCGTATTTTGCAATACTTTTGAGTTACGTAATCACTATTTTCCGTTATGTTACAAAAAACACGTATTGCGCAATATTGTCGCCGTTCGTCCCGTTATGTTACAATTTATACAAAGAAAAACACGTATTGCGCAATATTTTCCCCGTTCGTCCCGTTATGTTACAAATTTTAATTTTTTGGCGTTTTCCAGCAAAATCGCCTACGCACTGAGTGGTAAGGGACTTTTTTCGCGCAGTATAGCTTCTTCGCTGGAAATTTGCTCAAAAAGGACGATTAACTGCGCACCCTGTGTACTGAGAATGTGCCATGTTTCATTGGGTTTCAATTTTAAATTTATCTCAGCACTTTCATAATGTCAATTTACCCGAAATANCTCAGCCACTAATCTAGAGTATCCACGGGAAATCTGTATGAATCACTAGGTCAAACATAGTTTTTTTTGTTTTCATAACTGCCAGATGACCCCTTATGATGAAAGAGACATTACATTTGGTAATATTTTACTATAGTGGCTTAGTTATGTTAACATACGTGTGTAGAACTTTATCCGATGTATCATGCAGTATATGGGTGGGTTATAAGGTCAGCCATTTGGACATTTATAAGGTAAAGTCATTTTTTGGTACCAAGGTCAAGTCAGATTACACCGCCTGAGGGTATAAACTAACTGCCCAAGTGGCCTGATAAACCCTCAGGTGGCCTTTTAAACCCTCAGTGCGTGGGCGGGCTAGACAAAAAACTTTTAGGAAAAAAGTGGCCTAATAAGTGCGCGTGTAGTTAAAGGAGCATGCAATTTGGAAAAAAATCTTTCGAATCATGTCTTAAAAACATGTAAGTTTAGAACGAAACATATAAAAATTAGAACGAAACATGTAAATTTAGACCGAAGTATTACAGAAACATGTAAATCACGATTTTGTGTAGTCATAGCCGTAAAACAGTCAACACCCTAAAGGGAATGAGGGCTACAATGCATATTATTGTATATTATGGCATCACGTAAGTCATGTTATTGATCAATTAACGCTCTTGAAAAAAAACCAAATGCATTTCTATTTGTTTTGAAATCGAAGGAACTACCGGAAAATGTGGGTATAACCCGCTATAAACTTGAATACGTTTTTCACTATAAATATTTTTGAATACATAATCCTTTAACCCGTACACGTACACCACTAAACGATTTGATATAATATCAATATAATAGTGTTGTTTATTATGTTTATTAAGGACCGTATCTACCATCTGTGTAGAAACTAAACTTTAAAATCATTAAGACTTGAGTAACAATATTACGTTTTTGGGTTCGAACGCGATGAATTATTAACTCCAATTCAATCATAAATAAATCAATAGGAACAAAATTACAGTTCTATTTCGTAACTCGATTTTTGCGTTACTTTTTGAGTTCCGGATTCGCTATCGTAACGATTAGGTGTTTTTGTTTCGATTTTTTCCCAATTATTCGATGTCACTTTTTAAAATGAAAAATCGGATTGTACGGCGCTTTGATTTTCTATAAAAAAGAACACGAAACTTACATGATAAGAATTGCAGGAATAATAACTTTCTTATTTTCGATATCTTTCAAGTTCATGGCGCGGTGGGGGCATATGAGCATAATTATCGTCAGCTAAATAACGCTAAACGACACGTTTAATGACTCTCTATGAAACACAAACTAGTGTGCCTAATGAGATGGGGTCTATTAGCACATGTCAGTAAATTTTTTTTTTGTTAGTAAACAATTTTTAAATAGTGCTAACACTAGTGCTACACTCTGACAGAAAATTTAGACATTTTTTTTTTGGAATTCACAAGATCAAACCACTATCGTTGCGTATAGATAAATTGTAATAAAGACCAATTAACCGAATTTTATTCATGGGAAGATAAACTCTTATGGTCTTGGTTAGATATTGAATTTTGGTGGTCAGATAATACAATTCCCGAAACAGCATTATAATGAGTAGACTCAGGCTTTGAGTTAAAACTTAAAATACATGCGTTATTGTTACGTAGTTAATTCATTATAGCATGCAGTTTCTGTTTTAAGAGTCTAAATAGTCTTAATTGGCTTGCTCACCCTAAATTCTGGATCACGTGGGCGCTTTTCGATTGGCTTGCTTCCGAATTGTGTATTTTTTATAGTCTGAGTCATTTATAGGGAGTGCTAATGTTATAGATATGAACTAGTTTTTGACTTTTGCGATAAACTATATACTTTGAACAAAAACTTTTTTTTGGCTCAAATTTATTTTTTAACTCCAAACAACAAACAATATTTTTTTTTATTTATGAGGGCTTAAAACGACGGCCCAGGAACAAAATTCCCTTTTTGACAATAAAAAACACATTTTGTTTGTTTTGTTTTTTTTCTTAAAAACAAGTTTTTAGACGTTGGAAATTAAATTGGAAATTAAATTGGAAATTAAATTGGAAATTAAATTGGAAATTAAATTGGAAATTAAATTGGAAATTAATTAAATTGGAAATTAAATTGGAAATGAAATTGGCAAAAAAAAAGTTCAATTTTGTAAAAAGATCAAATAAATATAAACTGAAAATTTCTGGCCCATAAAGGGCACTTATTCAAATAGAAAAAATCGCGGCTCAAAAGAGATCCGGTACTCGAAAGGACTAATTGTTTTCACAGTTTAAAAAGTTTTTTTTTAATTTGTTGTACTTTCGGATTACAGTACATCTAAATTTAACAGGGGAAAACTTCCTAATGATCGAAGAAAGACGTAATGAGGTTACAAAGGTTAATTTCTTTATCGTGGCATAATTTTAAACACCACGAATGGCGTGGGTTAAAACAAAGTGTATAAATATTTAGATAAAAAGATCATCAAATTCAAATTGAATAAGGGTTTGAAGGTCTTCCAGGGGCAACCACAAACGCCCGGATATAAAAATAGACACGACATTTCATAACACGGGCGTTTGTGGTCAAATTAGAAAACCTTCAGTCCCGCCGGAATAAAATCCTTGTTTTTCATCAGTTCATCATCATGTAATTTAATTGTTTTAACCTGCAAACACATTGGTGGGACATTTGTCCCACCGGGCATAAAAAACGTGTTTTTCATGAGGTTTGTTATCATGAAATGTAGCGATAGTAAAAATCCTCATAGAATAAGCAATTTTGAATCCAAAAAAATGTTTTTATCATAATCATGCTGCATAATTAAATTCTAAAATATAATTATTTAGGCACTTACGGAAGGAAAAGTTGGAAGAGAAGTTATACAAGCTACATGCTGAATGCGACGCAACATATGGTTCACCACACTCATTAAAAACGCCATCAGAAGTGTCATCGGACCGTGGAAGGACTACTCATAGGTATAGTTACAAAAAAAATGGTCAGACCACCGGTGAAGGGTATTTTGGTCGCGAAAAAACTTGTATTTTTGGGACTTTTGACGACAAAAAAGTTGGTCTAAAACACCACTTGACGACCAAGTCATATTATGAACAACACTATGTGACCAATTGGTGTTTTTGACAGTACTTGGCGACCAATATAATGTTGGCATAATATTAAGACGACCCAAAATACAAATTTTTGGCGACCATTCGGTGCGCCAAAATACTCCACCCCAGACCACTCACCTGTTTAAAGTAACGCCGTTAAAACTAACATGTATTGATTAACTCCCAAAGTAATCAAACACTCGTTTCCGGTCACTTCCGGTCATTAGAAAAAATATAAAAACTGGTAACTACTTGATTACGAAATCTTTCTTATCTGTGATAAGATAGTTCAGTTCACATATAGACTGTCACTGATGTGACTGTACACGTGAAAGCATACTGTAATAATGGGACATCATAATTATGGTCAAGTTCCTGTTTTGAATTAATTTTTAAAATGTAGAAAACAAGTTTTCTTACGTGTCTAGTACACCGAGCACTGGGATGGTTGAACACATTATCTGACAACATTATCTACCGCAAAAACAAAGTATTTTAAAAATGATAATTTACTCAACGTAGTATGACCGCTTTTATGTGGTTAAAATGAACTTTAACGTAATTGTGTAATACACCACTTGCGGAGTTATGTATCAAGGAGTTATCTCAATTTTTTTTTTTTTTGATTGTTTACCCACTGAAAAAATAATTTTACCAAATACAATCACTGCGTCGTTATCTTTCACCACGTTTTTATTAAGTTCTTTCAGTTCCTCCTCATTCACTATATCATTCTACCGGTTGAGTTTCGTGAAAATCGGCCGAGCGTTTATAGTATACCGTATCGGAATATTTTAAGATGATATAAGGACCAAGTTATCCCATTTTTATTTTGAACTTGGGACCCCAGTCTGGGGTGACCTCCTTTCTCCCCTCTTTATAAATGCGGCATTTATAAAGAGGGGAGAAAGAAGGGGCACCCCAGTTCCACATAAAAAAGGGGAAAATTGGTCTTTATATATCATCTTAAAATATGCCGACACGGTATACTAGAAACGCTCGGCCGATTTTCATAAAACCCAACCGGTAGTTTAGTTATAGAGACTTTCATAACATTGAAATTGTTTTTAAAAGTTACAATTTATTAAATGTACATGAAAATGTTATGGGAAATTCCCACAAATTTTTTATAAATTCACATACAGTCCCGGACCCCTTATGGGCCGCCCTATTATGGGCCGCCCTCTAATGGGCCGGAGACTCCTTATGGGCCGCGATTTTCGAGCCCTCATGGCCCATAAGGGGTCCGGGACTGTATTTAACGTTGATTTCGCTATCTTTCCAATTCCGACTTTTAATTGTCCATTATATTTCTCTCATTTCAGTGATTTTCAAACATAACGCCGCGCCTGTATATTGATACGGTATCAATGATACCCAAGTCTGTCAAGTATTCCAAAAATCATTTAAATCAAAGACCAGATACTTTTCATGTATATTTTTGTCTTTCTAAAATAATTTTTAAGTTTTTTTTTATGAGGGCTTATTATGAAAGGCTGTCGTAAAAATATTTTTGGCTACTTTAAGATTCGAAAGTACAAAGTAGAATACAAAGTGCGTTGTAAGTGAGCTGTCATTATGGAAGTCAAAAATCACTTCCGTTGTGAAATCTTGCTCATAAGACACATTTCCGTTATTCACGTATAGAAAGTCCCTAGGGTTTGTTTCGCAATCACTTCCTTGTTTTTAACACGTTCTTCTAATTGGATTTACTTTTTTTCTTTAAATTCATATTTTGTGTCAGTACAGTCTCGGTACCAAACAAGTGCCAGAATAAAGTTGTGTGGTTCCAAAATACTACGTAGTATTGTCATAGAACGTATGACACTAATTAAATTTGTTTAAAGATCTGAACAAACTGTAAAAAAAGTAGGAAAATACCACCTCACCAGTTATATTTGAAAGTCTTATCGCCGAAAGTGTTAATTGTTAATGTTAAATTGTTAACCGAAAGTTAACTTTTGAAATGCACATCTAGAAGAATGCGCATCTAGAGACCCCTGACCAGTGTTGGTTGCGCGTTGTGCATTGGCCAACGCATCCTAACGCCCAACGCTTCCAACACTGCCCCTGCCAGCAAAAATTGATAAGCAGTTACAGACGCCAGCGCAGTCTGGAACTGAATTGCAAATGCGCCTATTGGCTAATAATTTTTATAGGCGCCTCCTATTGGCTAGCGTTGTTTAGCCACGCAAACAACTCACCGCGCTGCTTGTAATTGCAATTTCCAAAAACAGTGTTATCTCAAATCCAAATTATTATTTCAAATGAGTAGTGCGTAGGCTGTCCGCAAAGATCATTTTTAAAGAACAAGTTCCATGTACACGAACCGATTTTACTCAAAATTAGCGCTCTGCTCTATCGTTGTACGTGAAATCCGAATATGGGTTCCATTTTGACGGACCGGGCTGAGAATAGGGGTTTTCAAAGGGTTTACAACTAATGCGTAGGCGTTAACCCTGAAAAAAATGCGCCTTAAAAATGTTATCTCAAATGGAAGTTGTTATTTCAAATGCAGACTGCTATTTCAAATGGTGTGATTTTAAATGGTTAGGTGGTGTAATTAAACATCCGGTAATATCCGCCAAACTCCTAATCCGATTTCGGAATCGTCTTATTTAAGTTTACCAATTAACTCTTAATCCCGTTCAGATCAAATTTAAATACCAGACGAGCAAAATCGCAGAATGCTCGGCTTGCAATCGATATTGGAGATCGTGTAATAGTCAAGGAGAAATATCGGGGTAAGTTAATTTTCCCAAAATGTACTGATACAGGGGGGTCGCCAAGTAAGAGCCCCTAAAATAAGGTTTCCTATCGCCAAATAACGGTCGCTTTTTTCAGAAAAGCATTAATGCGCCAAATAATTGGACTCCATGAGAGTTAAATCAAAAAATGTGAACAATGAACCAAATGGACTAACACATAATTGTGGTACAATATATATTGAAAGTATGAGCTCAATTAATTATGGCAGAAACTACCGTGTTAATTTAGAAATTGTTGTGTTTGCCAACGGTGAGTGGGGCAAATTGTTCTTATCCGGCTTAAATTCCATGGTAAATGAATTGAACCGTTCAATTTGCATGAACAATGAACTTGAACGTTAACTTAACTAACGTGTTCAATAGACGAAAAATTCAACAAAAGTTCTACACAAATGTTTAATGATTTTCGTTTTAGAATTTATCTAATATTCATCAAACTCACGGGTTTCCCCCGGTACTTAAGTATCGGACAACCCATATAGCTTACAATAAAAGTTGTAAATAATTATCGGTAAATAACTGAATAACCTTTGTTATGAGAAAGTGGCCCGTATTATGAAAAGATGGCCTCTAATATACAAAAGTGGCTCTTTATGAGACCTCAATTATTCATTCCTTGTTTTATGGGATAAACGGTCGTTAACGGTACAGTGGTTTAACTCATATCTGGACACTTTTGCATAATTCAGGGCCTAAAATTTGTCAAGATATAAGGATTCTTTCCTGATTTGGTGGACATCGTGACTCTTTGAGCCAAGTGTGTCAAGTTATGATATTTCTGTCAAGACATAAGGTGTTAAGATATCAGTTAACCAACTGTAACTTGTCTTTTTGTCTATTTTTCATGTCTATTTTTATATGTACATATACATGACGCATTGTTCATTTAACATTGTTGATTTAACTTGCATATAAATCCTCAATACAAAATTTATCTTCACATCCTCCTAAGTGCCATATCCTTATCTCGAAATTACCATTTTGTACCCTCGAGATAACCAATTTTAATAAGTTGTGGTCTAAGTACTATACAATTATTGCAAGCGAAGACTGTGTACTTTTTAATTTATCAGCTACCGCGGCCCCACGTTGTTAACATACAGTCATGAATCGTTTTATGTCCATTTTTTATCCGATATTCAAAACTTATTTTCGCCTTTTACCCTTTCAAAAATGTTTGTTTTTGTTTTGGCCTATACAAATTTGCGTGGCTACTTAATAAAAACCCTTTCGTGGTATAAAGGCCTTCCAGTTGTGCACTCTCTAGTTGTGCACCCTTTAGTTATGCACCTTTTAGTTGTGCACGACTGCCCACTTGTGCATTTCACGAGACTGCCAAGATTGCCCGATGTTAAATTTTAAATAATAAAGTCTACCATGATGAGCGCTTCCTAATCGTGCACGACAGCCTAGTTGAGCACGTTTTTCCGAAACGCAAATTGCACAACTGGAAGGTCGGGACTGTACTTCTGTAAAATATTCAAAAATAGGGCTATCACTCTCACAGGCTTAACTCTTACACGATCAGACTTGCCTATTTTCAGTTTCGAACTAATCACATCGATCATAGTTTAATGCAGCAGCGGATGACGCAGAAAAAACGTAACTCAAGTCTCGAGATCCGAGTCAGAAGCTCAATTTCACAAAATGCACTTTTTTGATCCTTTCTTTTATTGAATTCGTTCCATGACATGAGACCCCACACAGATTGAGGCGTGATTAGCCCGCGTTTGCTTCGTAAAATCAAATAAATAAACCGGGAATATAGTTGTTCATTTTTTATGAGCCATTCAGATTCACAACAGAGAACGCCGAGAGAATAATCAAAGATAGAGGTATTTTTAGGATTTTATATCAAAATAAAAAAAAATATTGATACTGGTACATCCTTTTTTATAAAATTTCAATAAAAGATATACCAGTCCAGGTTTCCAAAAGGTAAAAGCCAGTGATAAAATAACTAAACCCACTAACACGATTATCCAACAATTCCCACGAATTGGGAAGTTTGTCCCACCTTTTTTCAAAACGATATACAGGAGGATCGCCAAGTAAGGGTAGATTCCGTGTTTTTCGAAACCTACCCTCACTTGGCGTTGTTACTTATACCAACTTTGTCTTATTTTAATATATGGCTGACATTTTAACTTTATAATTTTATTAAAAATATATTTAAATTGCGCAAATGATATATAACAAAAAAGTTTGATTTGTAGACCATTATTGTAAATGGTAGAGCACTCGATCTGCAGAACGGAGGTACCGGGTTCGATCCCCGTACTCATCAACTGTTTTATCTCTTACTGGTATACACAAAAGCTTTCATTATTTACCTTTAATTGGCGTACCGTTGCTCGGCGAAAATTTTTTCACGAAATGAAACCTACCCTTCCTTTGTGCCCACATACCCTTACATGGTGTGTCC
>SCLG01000025.1:470198-482293 GCA_004367875.1 Oikopleura albicans
GAAAATCTTAACAGAACATATCACGAAAATGTTCCAAAGCATCAAGAGCCCGAAAGGCAAAGAGAGGCGCCAAAAGAAAGAATATCACAAAAACAGCGAAAGTCAATACTGACCCAAGAACTTCCTCAAGTGTCAAATATTTGCCACGAATATGAAAAGTGGAAATCACGCCATGGAATAACCATGGGTCGATCTATGAAAAAAGGTCTTTGTAAACTTCAAAATGCTGCACAAATCTAATGATATTTTTACCTTATTGTACAAAAACATTTCTATGAATAAAAAATGAAAAATTGTTTGCAATTTCAAAACAAATTAATGATTTTATTTCTCGAATTTGTATTGTCCTTACTGAAAATTCAACTAGAAACTCAGGTATACTTCTGCCGCAAGGGCCCAGCGTAGTCATCTGACCAGCAGTTATCTCGCCGGATATCCGGGTCGGTCCTTTATCTGGTCAGAATTTTCAGCAAAATCAGAATTTCATTAACTCCGCCTACGACTTGTTTCCCAATAATTCTTTGGTTTGCACTACAGGTTTATCGAGCCACCTGAGGGTTTATCCGGCCACTTTGAAATATGCGTTTAAATTCATCATACAATCTAAGGATGGTTCTTTTAACTCAAATGAATAGTGATACGAAAATGTTCCTTTTTATCCAAGATAAGATGTTAAAAACTATTTATAAGGAATTGTTAATTAACGTAAATTAAACAATAAGTAAAATGATCGGATATTATAATTTCTCGCTCGTGTCGGTAAAACATTTTGTTACGTGATGGCCAGATAAATGCGCAGAACGTGGGCGGACTGTCTGTAAAATTTCAGGCCAAAAACGAACAGATAACAGCACGAGCGGAGAATACGAACATGATATTATTCAATGAGAGATAACAATTTAATATTACGCAATTTTCCGTGTTATATGATACCATTTTGGGGTCAAACTACACAAAAACTTAAAATTGAAGGTATTACTGCGATTTACTCCTTATTTTGAAAGTTTTTAACACTGATGATTTGTTATTATATTTTTTGTTATATGACACCATATTGGGGGTCAAATACGTATACTATGACAGCGAGTGATCTCTTATTTCGCAGTTGTAGTGGTTAAAATATATTGCGAAATATATTTAATTAATTCTTGTTTTATTTATTTTTTTTGATAATTTTTAATTCATTTTTGTTCAGATATAATTTACCCGCTTCAGGGGAATGTTGAAGTAGAAATACACCACCTAACCATTTGACTTAACACNTTTTAATTCATTTTTGTTCAGATATAATTTACCCGCTTCAGGGGAATCTTGAAGTAGAAATATTATGTTTTAAAATTTCATTTGGCTGATTATATTTTAAATACAATGTAAATTTTTTTTAATTGTAAATTTCAATATACACTAAAAAACTGTATTTCGTGTCTTATTTGTTGCGTATTTCTTTCTTTCACACACCTTACTTTTATCATTCGTGTCATTTTACTACATTTCACACTTAATTTATAGTTTAATACAATTCAAATTCTAGAACGTTCATTTTTTTTGTAAGAAGGGGAAAGATGTAGTGGTTAAAATATATTGCGAAATATATTTAATTATTTCGTAATTTTATGTTGACCCTAAACCGGGGTACAAACGACATCTTATCCGACATTGTCGGTCTTGTTTTACTTTTTTTGATAACTTTTAATTCATTTTTGTTCAGATATAATTTACCCGGTTCAGGGGAATGTTGAAGTAGAAATATTATATTTTAAAATTTCATTTGGCTGATTATATTTTAAAAAAATTTCAATATACCCAGTACACTATACTCGGCTTCATTCTCTGGATACGACGCGCACATAACCCAAAATAGAGTATTCTTAACAGGGAGATTTTTTTTAATGTATAACTTTTGTAATATGACAACATTTTGAGGTTTCATAAAAAATTTTTGGGAAAAAATTGACACTAAAATAAAGGCTAAACTTATGGTTCCTTGTTCGTTTTTTTCTTGGGTGCTTCACACATCGTATAATTAGCAAGTAAAACATAACTCCAAAGAGTAACACCAATACACTAGGTATAACGTAAGTAATCCAAATCACTTTCTATACAATCTCTTCGTGGGCGGGGGTTCGAATCCCACTTCAGTCACCACTGTAAGGGAATAATGAAGGTGGGGTGTATCTCTGTCGTAGTACGAGCCTCATCAAAGAGGTGACTCAAATTGAAAGGCGAGAAGTTGTGAATACGCGCGCCAGACAGGCGCCATCAGAAACTGATTATGTGTTTGATCAAAGAAAAATTCTTCATAAATATTTTTTTTTCATTTTTCGAATAAGGAAATTAGTCGCAATTTATTTTAAGACTATAGACATAGCTATGCATAGGAAGCTTGCAGATAATGAAGGTTTTTATCGTTTAAAGGCCTGATGTCCCGAAACGTCCCAGTATCCCCGAAACATCCCAGTTTTTTTAACATTTTGGGACGTTTCGGGGACGAGAAATGTAAATAATTCATCTGTTTAAACTGGGCTTGATAATTTATGTGAAATAATCTACTTTTATCGCTGATATTCGATATAACGTGTAGATATCGACGATTCTAATTTGACAAATTTGACTGAATATGATATGTATTTTTAAACCAATATATTATTTATCAGCCTACAACAAAACCACGTATTGGAGCGTCTGAATAAGAAAAGATCAATTGTCATTAAAATCTATGATTCATTTCGCTCCCTATTGTGCCTCTGGGGCTTCAGACTTATCAAATAACCAAAATGTAAAAAAACACTAATTTTAAATATGAAATGAGTACTATACGACGACGAAATGTGCCGTCGACAGAGAATGAAGAAACGACAACAGATTTTTATACGAAAATAAGAAAACTTGATGCGTTCACAAAGGTACGTTGTTCACTACTGCAAATTATTTGCAGCAAATACCACAAAATATTTTTTTTAGTACAAAAATATAGTCCTATACTTTTGATTATAAAATATTTTAAAATTTAATAAAAATTAACATGACTTAATGATATTTTTAGACAAAAAAACCAAAAGATGTTTGTTTTTTCTCAATCTCAGACAGAATCGCAGTGTTTTGCGGAAAACGGGATAGAAAAAATCTTGGTAGAGCAAATTATTAATCTTTATGATTTCTGCAAGATACTTTTTCCGTAAAAAAAATTTCTCGTTTTATTGACGGTACTACCGTCACGGTAATAGAAATTAACGTAAATATAACATCAAACGTCGTACATGTAACGTCAAACTTTTTCGCGAATTTTTTTACGCTGGTACTCCATATCCCGCGGGGCCCCGGTCAATTCGAAGGCTTCGATCATGTTTTTTGAAAAAAACTTACTGGTGGTCCGAAAATTCTCTGTGCCAATCGTCACACTCTACGATCTCAAGTTGTGTGCCAAAACATTGGTCCAAAACTTTGGACCAAAAGCTTCTTAAAACAGAAGAAACAGGAAGAGGACATCAAAATTTCGTACGAAATATAAGCGAAAAAAAAATCGGGTTACTTAATTTGATCGGCCTCATTCCGTTTTCTACCAGATACGTTTTATGCGAAAAACCACTATGCCCTCTCTATAAATTGTTAGACCACTCTTGAAAAATCTCGCTACTAGATAACAATCTAAAAATTTTACCTTTAAGATATCCGAAGAAGCAGAGGCGCCAAAAACAGTTCATGGAGGATTTTGTACTTTCCTCACCTTTTTGATCATGTTCATTTTATTTGTTGGTGAAATGTCGTTATGGTTCTTTCATACCAAAATTAAGGTGAGTGTTTGATCACTAGATGATAGGTAACCGATGAATCTACTTTTTGCTGCATTAAGAAGGGCCTATGGAATTTATAAAATAAATAACGTTTTTAATCGCTAGTATGAATTCGACGTTGATACTGAGTATGATACGAAGATGAACTTGAATCTGGACATTACTGTGAATACGCCATGCATGGGTGTAAGTGCAGATATTATTGACTCATCGGGTGATGCATGGAGGTACAATTTTCAAATTAATGAGGAAGGCACTGATTTTGTTTTGGACGAAAAAGCTGAACAAGAAAGATTAAAAACGCTACAGAAGAAAGGAACGGTGGACATTTGATGCAATTTGTTTGGCGCGCTAGAGTAAATTGGGTAGCTAGCTACCCCAGATGCCGGCACTGTTATAGTAAACTCGATGCACATGACTGTTAAGATTAGTTATCTTAGATAACTGGTTACGGCGTGTATTTGAAGCATGTTTGTTTTACAATTCGGTTTTCATTTTTTTATATTTTATTCTTTAATTTCGTTTTTCTCTTTGTTCATTACGATTCTTCGATGAGCACGGAACAAATCAACAATAACGATAAGACGCTTTTTTGATTATTTTAATGAGCGAAACAACAAACTAAATTTTGGTGACAATGCAGAATATAGTTCGAAATCCATAGATAAGGGGTTATTTGGAGCATGTTTTTATTTTATGTTTTTACATATCGGTTTTCATGATAAAATTTCAATGCTCACCATTGACAGCAAAACTTCAAAATGGGAATGCTCTACGAGATGCGATGATTCGTGACGGACATAACGCTTCCCATTTGGACTTAGCAATGAAGAAAAATCAAGCAATGATGGATTCGGGTTATATGCACAAAGTGGTTGAAATAAAAATGGGACCAGATGAGCCAAAAGCATGTCGATTTTGGGGTTCGATTCCCCTCCACAAAGTTGCTGGCATAGTTAAAATAACGGCCGGCAAGGGCAATCTCGGGCCACTGGGCGCCATCATGGGGATTTTTGGAGCTTTGGGTGGAATGGGTCCAATGGGAATGGGCCCCATGGGAATGTTTGGCCAGGAAGCAACGACAAATTTCAGGTGATTTTATTTTTCTCATTTTGAGATATTCATAAACATATTTAGTCACCGTGTGGATCATTTTTCATTCGGATCTCCGACATCTGGCCTCCTTTATCCGCTAGATGGCGAAGTAGAAATGCAACCAGAAAAAGACACACAGTTCAATTACGTCATTAAAGTTGTACCAACCAAGCTCAAAACGTTCAGGTACAATGTTTATAAAAAAAACCGTACAAAGCTAAAAGATAACGTTATGGAATTTTTTCATTCAATTTGTATATTATATACACAGAGTGCGGCGTTATGTTTCACAAAAAAAAATCGAAAAATAGTGAAACATAATGGCCCGAGCGGGAAAAAGTGAAACATAACGGCGCAGGGCTTAACGTATAAAGATATGTATTTGGAGAAAATATTTTCTCAAAAAAGTGAAACATAACAGCACGGACGGGAAAAAGTATAACATAACGGGGTTAAACATAACGGCACACCCTGTGTAATTTATATTTTGTAATTCAGATTAAGTACGACTACTTACCAATACGCTGTTACTCAACATCAAAAGACATCCGAGGAGAATGCAGGCATTTTCTTCAAGTAAGCATTAATTTGTATTAAGTTTATAACGTAAGTTTCGGGTGAAACCGAACCATATTCTGAATTGTTAATAATTTTGCGATAAGGTATATTTGATTCATAAGTTCATTTCATTTTTCTGTTAGTTCATTACTATTTTTGAGATGCTAATAATTGTATTTCAGGTACGATTTTTCAGGTCTTGGTGTTGAAATATCCGAATATCGCGAAAGTTTTGTTGGTTTGTTAACCCGCCTAGCTGGTATTCTTGGTGGTATATTTGCGTCTTCGGGGATAGTGGCGTCTACCATTAGCTGTATTACGACGCATTATAATTCTATCAAAACGTAAATGACAGTAACATTGAAACATAAAACAAACTTAACGCCCAGGAAGACTTTCGTGCAAATTTGCACAAATCGCTCGAAAATGTCCAAAATTGGTTTTAAACCAGAGCGGATCAAAATTTACTGACAGCCGGATCTGGTCAAATTTACAGTCAAAAATTTTGAGAATAAAATCAAAAGTTTTTTTTAATTACCTCGTATACGAACAGCTATATTTCGTGCAAATTTGAACGAATGTCCCCCCTTTCGGTTAGTATCCACTCAGGAGTTGACAAAAGTTCTTCATCGAAATAAATTAGATTTTTTTTTTCTAAATAATTACTTGAAGGCAATTTTTAATGTTGCCGACATCAACATTTTCTAAAATTACTGCTGCCAATCCAAACAATTTTCGATTAAAACTACTAGATTTTGAAGAAAATATTATTATCTGCATACGGATTCCATAAATGCCATTCATGTATGCTACCATACATGTAGCATATAATATGCTACATATTGCTACATGCTGCATATTGCTACGTCTCATTTCATTTCGGATTAGAATATTGAAATCACAAGAAAACTACTGCAACTATTATTTTTTTGAAATTGACAAATAAAGTTTCATTCTTCAGACTATCCGCCTATTACGTTACGAAAATTTCTTCGTTTTCATAATTACGCGTTTTTAACCAAATTTACGAACGCGTCTATTTAGATTAGTCGGTATTTTATAACTGGCCGGTGGAAAAAAGTGTCACCGAGCAAATTTCGTTTATAGGTTTAAANTCTTTTCACATTTATACACACTTTTTATACTTTATACATTTATTATATTATCGGTTTCGGTAGAATCGCAGAACTTTTTCGAACTTAGAAAGCAAATATTCACTTGCAAATCGGTCAAAATTACTTTCCTTATTTATCTTTTCATGGGCTTCCTTCAATTTTTCCTCCAGTTTCAAAGTTGGCGAACTTTGTGAGATTTTAAGACGTGAGAAAATTTGTTGTGCAAAATTTTGGCAGACACGAAATATGTTTAAAATTTCGGAGAATTGAATAAAACAGGTTTTATCCGTCTATCTTAAAACCTTTCCTGTCGTTATAACCAAAACGATTTAGCGCAAAAAGGGGATTTCAAAAATATTATATTACCATGTTGTTTAAATGGACGATATAGTTAAGATCTGATTTTGATTTTTGGTGCCACCGAGTTGACAAGGCCGTGGCTAATAATTCCAATAACAAGTTCTGAATTTGTAGATTTGAGAATTATTAAACCCGGATTTATCAAGGTGGTGGTACGTAACAGATTTACCGGTTAGTACAGATTCAACCAGTTTAATGGTGGTTTTAAAAATAATAGATAAATCTGGATAAATTCAAAGTAACTTCAAAGTAAGGTACACCTTTTTCGATTGTCAAAAGTGCCAAAAATGGCCCTTACTTTGAGGTGGACCTTACTTTGAGAAAGCCTTAAGTCAAGGCCTTTAAACTTGAGAGAACTTACTTAACCTTTGAACACATATTTAAAATAGTTCCCTGAACACATCGGACGGAGGTTTCTCCGTCCCATCTATCGTTGTGTTCTTACCTACGTAATTTTTAACCATGAGCAATTCGATGGTCCTGCATCGAATTAGCATACTCTCGAAAGCTCTCCGACCACCCTTGGACATTTTTTGGTCGATTTGACCACAAAACCGCAAATTCACAAATGGTTAACTGGATGACGTACGAGGTTCTTTTTTCACAGGCTACTGGACCGTTAACTACTAAATAATTTTGAAAAAATATGACAGAAAAAAAGTGTGCCTGAAAACTATTAATTGCAAATAACCTCTATTTTAAGGTTTCCTAGCTCCAATAAATGACTAATTAATAATCTTTACGGAAACAATTTTCTAATTTTTATCTGTTTTCCGACTTTGTAATCGATTAATCTATGTTATTTTTCACTGTCGTTACATTTAATAGAATAAAACACCATAAAAAATGTATTTTTTATGCCCGGACGGAGAAACCTCCGTCATATGTGTTTGAAGGTTAAGAAATAATTTTTGAAAAAAATAATGCCAAAAGATGGCCCTTACTTTGAGGGTGGCCCGTACTTTGAGGGTGGCCCTTACTTTGGGGGCCCTTGCTTTGAGCCCCCTGTACCCAAAAAATTGTATCATACAATTTGTGTAATTTACACAAAAAATTTTTTTTTTTTTGAAATCCACCAATAAAATCATCAATATTTTCAAACGCGTTTGTCTCGTATTTTTTATTATCTTCCCACCCAAAAAACGATTCATGAAAGAGAACATTATTTAAAAAGTCTTTACTAGGGCTTATACGATTCAAGACTTTTGCAATTTGATGCTCTTTTAGGTTGTTGAAACGTTCGTGAGAGAAGACATTCGGTTGCCATTTTATATTTTCTGAATCCGAAATAGAAAGAAACTTTTTCAATTCATGGACGATTCGTTTTCGAGAAGGTCCATCAGCGAGGTCTTCGTATTTTACTGTTTTACATCGATCCTAGAAAACATTATCAGCTTGCATACAAATGGAGTGGGGTATTTTGCCGACCATCCGGGATTGCCAAAAACTTGTACAGTTCTGACTCCTTTTTGGGACGCTCCTTTTTTGGACGATGCTCCTTTTCGGGACGCTTTTTCAGCAAAAAAATGTTTTCCTTTATCGGATGGTGCCGTTTTTTTCAGTTTGGAGGGTCGATTGCCCTTTTTGGGATGCTTTTTGGCGAGTAAAATTTTTAGATAGAAAAGTATCCGAAATAATCTTTTTTGGGACGATGCTCCTTTTTGGGACAATGCTCCTTTTTGGGACAATGCTCCTTTTTGGTACTTTGCTCCTTTTTCGGACGATGCTCCTTTTTCGGACGCTATTTTCAACAACCGAAAACGTCCCAAAAAGGAGTAAGTACTTATTTCACGGAATCCGGTCTTTTGCGGAAAAACTTTTTCACGAAATTTCCGCCAAAAATCCTTTTTGACAAATACGTTTTCCACGTAAGACCACAAAAGACTGCGAGTTACTTTTTCCGCAAATAAAAACTTTTTCTGCGAGTTGCGTTTTATTGATTTTTCGGCGAAAAACTTTTTTTCTATTTTTCCCGATTCCGATTTTGGTTTCAATCCCGATTTCAGCCATATAATATGGCCCATATTCGAAAAACCGATCCGGATCTGAGTAAGGAGTACTTTGTAATTATTTTTGGCAATAGTCCAAATTTTAAGCTACAAATAGTACTTTTGAATGAATACCTTTAATTTTTTACAGTGGTCGTCATTTTCTATCACGGAAGAGTTCCAAAACGATAGTGCTTGTTCAAAACGTGTAAATTTGATAAACGGTGGATTTCCATTTGTTATGTCTATTTCGGATTTTTTTAAATGAAAGCACTTTTTAACTGCTCCACTGAACTGAAACTTCTGCTGCAAATTTTTTTTCTCTTGAAATCCGTATCTATGGGGTCGTCATCATTGATCAAAGCATTGGCGACTGCACGACCATCTCGAATAATATGAATAAATTTTGAGTTCGGAAAATGTTCCGACAGGAATGATGCTTGACTCATGGACCCTTTTTATTCCGTGTTTCCATAGTTGTACAGGGTGAGGTAATATAGATGCTAAGCCGTTTTTGGATCGCGAGTGCGCTGAGCGAATATAAGTCACCAAAAAACGGCTGAGAATCTACACCCGGTAGATATGGTAGCTTTTTATTACAGTCCCGGGTGCCTTATAGGCTATAAGTTATAGCCTATAAGTTATATGCCACCATGAGGGCCCCAAAAAGGCGGTCCATAAGGGATCTTTGGCCCATAAGGGATCCATGGCCCATATAGGACACATTGCCCTTTTTGACAAAAATAAAACTGAAAAATAAACTGAAAAATTGCTGCCGATAAGGGATTACTTATTCAAATGAAAAAATACATACAAAATACCATAAGGGATTTGGGACTGTACATAAATTATACAATCAAGAGAATTTTATAATACAACTATGATCTGTCTTTTATTTAGCCCGTCATTTTTGGAGAACCGCATCACGAGGCTGCTCTGTTAAGTAATCGGTCCCTCTCATATCATGCGGTCGCGCTTTGCGGGTCTGCTTTATCGTTTATTTAGATAATGACCCACTTATGATTACGGTATTAAACATTGCACGGTGAAAACCTGTAAGGTATAACATGCACCATAATTGGACACATTTTGTAAGGAAACACGACCCTGGTTGTTCAAAACAGACAATTCGATTCTGTTTTTGTGCAAATATTATTTCTTATATGTGGATTTTGAAACACTTATCAAAAAAATTATTAGTTGTTCGATTTAAGTTTTTTCCATTTGTTTTCAACAGCACATTATAAAAGCGCATTATTAAAGTCTAATGTGCAAAGAAAAACAAGGAGAATCTCATCGCGAGATTGAATGAATACGCTGACCGAAATCAAAACTTGGGCCGACTTGAAGATGAAACTAGTTATTTAAACCGATTGTACTTTTTTTACTTATTGTGGAACTTTAAGGTGTCCCAATTTCACAAACGATAAACCGTACAGTACGGTCTATAGTCTATAGATACGAAATCAAAAAAGGGACAAAATCCCGAATCAAAAGCGTCCATTTGGTAGCATGGTCCATGAGATCTTTTTCGATACCAGCTTCGGATAAACGATTCATCTCCTTTGCTTGACGCATATTACTGTCATAGAAATTTTATATAATACACCCCTAATCCGTTATCTTAACACCAGTAATCTTAACAAAGTTGGGTTATCCTAACAGTTTTTAGACCGAACCGTATCACGACTTCCAACTATCTTACCAAACGCCCTACCTAATTATCAAAATTCAATTATCTTAACACTATTTGACTGGCGTTAATTTAACGCCTTTTTACTCATGTTTTGTTAAGTTACCCACCTAAAGGTTGTATACACCGGGTGCAGTTATCAGGCGGGTTTTTCCCCAAAAATCTTTTCACTTTTCCGCCTACGCCCTGCGCAGTTATCAGGCACCCTACGCAGTTATCAGGCGTTTTTTTTTGTCGCGAAACCCGCCTGATGACTGCGCACCCGGTGTTTATTATTAAATAAATTAGACTAGGTAATTCATATTTATTTAGCTTGGCTTTAGTACTGAACAGATTTTTCCGGTATTGACTCATATTTCAAATCCAAACTAAGATACAGTTTTTTTTTCATAAACCAGTTACCCGAAGGGTGTGAAGCCCTAAAAAACCCTGAATTGCTTTATTGAAGACACGTACTTCCTTTTCGGACTTAAGCCAATACTACGTAAACAGTTTTGTACATTTTTTTTTGATTAATTTCACAACGGCCTGGGTTTAAACTTTAAACTAGCAATCGATTTTCTTTTTTTCCTATTGAGTAGAATTTTCTGCTTCAGGGGCGAAGAATAAGGTGCAATCAATGACATCAAAAGTTTGAAGTATGTGCGCAAACTTTGACAAAAGCCACAAAAAAAAATCTCAAGGAAGATTTTTTTTTATTCTTAGAGGTCATGTGACTTTTTTCGAAGTGTATTATCAATAAAGCAAGATGTTAAACATATATATTTTTGCCGAGAACACGATGATCATATGATTTTTATTGTTGAAAATCAGAGAAATTATAGAAAATCTCCGGTGCTGTACGTAAATGGTAAGCGTAAACAATTGAACAAAAAATACAATACACGTGCTGTCCGTAATATACTGGGTGGTCCAGCAATGAATTAGCAAATGTGTGCGCGCACTTTTCATGCTAAAACAATATAAAAGTACCTGCAAAAAAATTCTCTGACTGATTCGTTGTTTAACCACACAGTAGGGTGCGCAGTTATCTTGCAAACATTATCACTTGTAGAGTTATCTTGCCACTTTCCGGAAAAAAATTCAAGCCAATCCTCAAAACCCTGCGCAATTATAGACCACCTGCGCAGTAATCGGACAAGTTTCGCGAAAAAATCTGCCCGATAACTGCGCAGAGCGTAGATAGAAAAGTGAAAAAAAAAATTGGGGAAAAACCTACCCGATAACAGTACGAGCGGGCCAACATGCCCGAGAACTGCGCAGGGGGCGTAGTTCGAAAAACGTACTTTATTTAACGGAGAAGAATTTTCAACTTTAACCGTTTAGTAAATATGAAATTACTAATATTTTAAAATTTCTTGGTTAAAATGAGTCCAGAGAAACGCGGAAAATATGACGTTTGGTTTTGCGCAGTTAATGTCTTGAAATCGATTGAGTAATCCTCTGATATAATTACTCCCACTTCGATGGACACCGCCAATGAAAATTATGGGGA
>SCLG01000025.1:513094-525838 GCA_004367875.1 Oikopleura albicans
ATAAGGTCAAACCCCAAAAACACTAACTTGGTTTTAATGCACTTAGAAAAACCTGACGTGTACTTATAAGTTATAAGTACACGTCAGTTTTGCTTCCGAAGTGCATTAAGGTCATGTTAGTTTTTTGGGGTTTGACCTTATAAGTTATAACCATTTGAAAATTTTGAAAGATCAAAAAGACATGATTTAGAAAAAAAAGTGTAAAAAGATGATTTGTATAGAAACAATTTGTAAACGGGGGTAGGGGAGCTTCACCCAACAAAAAGTCAAAAAAGCCTTATAACAACCCCCCCCCTGTAGGTTAAAAATGGGCAACCTGTCCTTGTAGATCTTATAGCGTATTAAATTTATCTCAGCAAGATGTTACCCTAACGTTTTTAATGACAACGGTGTGTTCAGAAAACGCGCATAGGGGTGGAATGGGCAAACATGATGGAATGTTCAAATATTGTGTGTTCATAACTAGGGTTTCAGTCCCAAGCCAATTTACGTCCAAATATGCTCGGACTGAACACCCTAGTGATAACAGACCGATTTTCACAATCTACAGGGGAGCGCCAAGTAAGGGCACGCCATGTAAGGGTTGGAAAGCTAAGTAAGGGTGGGTTTCCTTTCGAAAAAAAAAATTGATAGCCAACTAACGTTACGCCAAATATCATAAATAAAAATAATACAACGGCAAGTAAGGGTACAGCAGCCAAGTAAGGGTAGGTTTCGTGTTTTTCGAAAAACACGTTTGGCGCTCCCCTGTATATTTAAAAACTGTGCCGAGGGCTTTTTGCGGTGAAAATTCGCGCTTAAACTCGTCTTCTCGTTCAATTGAGTTCCGCGAATATAACATCTTAAATGTGTTTTAAAATGGTAGTTTAAAATTAATAGCCGAGAAACCAAATAATTACACTTTGCACTGAGTTTTTTTGTCATTTGTGAGCATATTTAACCCGTAAACGTTGGCGCATTTTTGTAGCCTATCTTCAAATAATAAACTCAGACGTCCAAATAATGCCGTCCCTAGGAAATCAAACATAAAAAAATGTTGCATTTTAAATACTAATAGTAACCCCAAAAATAAATACTGAATCTTATTTTTCACTCTTAATTTAATTGCATTAAGCATTGCGGCTTAAATCCACACATTAAAACAACATTTGAAGTCCTAGTAGTAGAGTTTATAGTGTTTATCAATGCATTTTTGTGCGGCAAACTTAATACATTTAATGATTACTGGTTGGAGAAAAATTCGAGAAAAAATATATCCAAAATTGGTACGTCAAACTCACTTTTTGGCGCCGTTGTTCCGGACGGGTAATTTTGATTTGGTTCTTGCGGTTCCAACTAAAAAACCACTCAGGAAATCATCAACTAATAAAAAAGAACTAATGAATCTGGCCATTTATCTACATAAAACACGTTTCTTGTTAAAATTGAAACCAAAATTTTTTTTTTGCTAAACTAGTTAAATTTAATGTTGGAAAACTCGAAAAAATGATGATTTTTAGTTATACAAATTACCCCCGGAAAAACTCCGTTCCCGAATTGGGGACAAGGACTGGAATTAACTCCCCGTACCCGCCGCTGCAGAATAAGCTCTCAATAACCATCTTTAGCCAATTCGTCAGTTAACAAGAGACGTTAGGGGTTAAACCTCAGTATCACATGGGAGTTAACCGACAAAAATATTGATTCCCGTGTGATATTGTAAATATCATATTGATTGGTGTTATCCCTATATAATATCAGCGATTTCAGAATCGCTCTTTTATCTCGGATTTTTTTTCATGAGAAAGTTACAAGATAACAGCACAAGGGGTACTTTTGGTACTGGTAATTTATGATGGCACCGACTGAATCGGAAATTTTTCTTAAATGTCGAAAGGGTAAAATGTCTAAAGCGGAATATGTCGAAAAAAAAGGTGTAAAGTGGATAAAGGGTAAAGGTAATAAAATGCAAAGGTCATAAAGTGTAAAGGTGATAAAGAGTAAAGTGGATAAAACGGAATCCGTCGAAAAATTTTCGACGGATTCCGCTTTAGACTTTTTAGAAGTTATTCCCATTCAGTCGGTGCCTTTATGATGTATCCTGGAATTTACTTCGACCCCAGCTGGGAGTGACCGAAAATGGAGAACTCCAAAAACGGAGAATCACGAAAATGGCCTCTAAAATGCTCTTTAGCGCCGAAACGTGTCTCCTCTCAATTTTTGTATTTCGCCAACGTAATCTACGCATTATAATATATATCTGACTATTTTCAAAACATATTTTTCCCTACAGAAACTTTTCTCCGTTTTCAGGTTTCTCCATTTTCGGTTAGTGCCCCGGGGGTTTGAATTCATACTGTTAAAATTTACCTGATAAATGTTTTTGGCTCATTTTTAGGTAAACTTTCGCAACTGGGGGTTAACGAGTAATTATCGTTCATCCTAATTGAACAGCAGACATTACTTCCAAAGTGTGAGAAAAAATAATCCGAAAATCGAACTCTGAATATACAAAAAAAAACAAATTATTCAAAACAAGTAAAATGTGTAATGAGTCATTAATGACATCATCGTGTGAAATTGCTTACCGAGATTATTTCTATTGGTCGGTATTACGAGACGCGTATCAGATAATTTGATTATTACGTAACAATTAGTTTTTTTAACAAAGATGTAAAAATTTTAGCACTATGCTAAATCGAACTTCTACTGTACGTGAAACTGCGCACACTACAAATGTAAGTAATTACTTTTCAATGAATTATTCTGGAACACAAATTATTGTACAGTCCATGCGCCCATATCTTGTCAGATTGTTGACAAAGTCGTCAATGTTTTTTTTAATCTATAGGCACTGTGCCTGTTACTAATATGCTATTAGGCACCTTATCCTTCCCGTGTCAGAGTCGGACTTTCACTTTTTAACCCCTGGTCGGTCACTTTGAACCAGTGTTCGAAATATCGACCATCCGGGATGGTCGGATGGTCGAGATGGTTGGATGGTCGACCATCGGCGACCATCTACTTCTAACTCAGCGACCATCGACCATCCCGGATGGTCGATGGGCGGTAGGCGGATGGTCGACCATCTACCGCCCATCCGCATCTGACTTGCGACCATCTACCGCCCATCTACATCCAAAAATCTCGGATGTTTTCGAACACTGCTTTGAACCATTTTGATAAATTTTTATAGTTTTGTTTATGTTTTCGGGCTTATTTTTAGCGTTACAAAATGGTTCAAAAAGTACTTGCAGTGATCGATCAGTTGTTAAAATTTTATAACCTTTAAATTAAAGGCTTTAATAAATGGTTTATTTGGATAAAACCTCAAAATAAAGTTTTATTCTTATTACTCGATATTCAAAGGATACATTTTCGGTACCTTTTTTCTTCGTAGTGTAAGGAACCTACACACAAAATTTCAGCTCTCTAGCGCTTAAGACGGCTTCGGGCGGAACCCTAGAAACCCTAGGAACTAAAATTCCAGTGGACAGTACAAAATTTGGGGGAGTTTAGATTTGACGCTCCCCCATATTTTGTACTGTACACTGGAATTAAAAAAAGTCTACTAAATCTGTAATCCATTACAAAATCCATTATTTGGGCGTTTTTAAAATATTCGTTATCTTATAGTTGAATCTAGCAATTTTGCGGTAGATTCCCTTTTACCGATTTTGAGTTTCTCTTTCGAATAATTTTGATGAAAAATTATTTTTAGTAAGTGCATGGAAACTTTTTAAAATTGGTTTTTGAGTTAACAAAGGGTGCCGTGACTTATTTAAAAAAAAATTTTCTAAGAAGTCATTACCGTTGAATCATGCAATTTTGCGGTCGATTCCTTTTTTTGGGTAATTGTTACGCAATTTGTGCTGCGGTTTATTATTGTTTCTGGTTCGTTAAACTTTTTTTTTGGTGGTGGTGACGGTTCGGACGTCCGGGGTGATGGGAAATGATTTTTGAATCCCACCAACTGAATCGGCTTAGCATGCGCTGTTCATAACGGATAGTCTTAGCTCCTGCTTTGTATACATTTACACACGTCCGGACACTACCAAAATTCATTTTTTTTTTTTGACTTTTAAATGAAATTAAGTACTTTTCCAAGATGGCCACAGCCAGTTTTTGCTCCCGAAAGTTACCGATGTTTTGCTAATACCCGCATCGGTTTCGATTTTAAAATTTTAAACGTAAGAAACGTTTTGAAACAATTTTTTTTTTGAAATATCTAGTCCCCTAACTTTTTCCGTTTTCTTCAAAAATCTTATTGAAGAAAACTAATTTTCAGCTAAAGTCACATGATTTTTGCGCATATATAATTTTGCACTCAATTTCTTCAAATACGGACGCTTTTTGTGACAAAATGACCCCCCCCCCCCAAACTGTCAAAAATTGGACAGTCTATGACAATTTATCCCAATACGAACGCTAATTTGAAGAATCAAAAACGTCCGTATTGAAAGTAAGGACTGTATACTGTCTTTTTAGAAAAAAGGTGTAACAGTTTTGGTTTCCAAACCGTATATGATATACGGCATATCCTATAGTCTAGTTAAAGTCTACTAAAATGATGAAAAAAAACTAAAAAATCCGCAGAAAAATATAATCCTAAATTTTAGCCCGAATTTTTGCATATGCGTTTTGAATTAATTTGATGCATATTTATGATCCAGTCCGTTTTTTAACTCGGCCTTATAATCAATCATGTATAACAAAGTCTTCCATAAATCTCACTTTTCGCTAATGGGAGTAAAGACTGGTTTGGCACCACTAACTATAGTTACTGTAGCTGATTTTAATTCCGCACATTGGCATGTAGCCAATGGTTACTGTGATTGACAGTTTTCCAACATACGGTAAAAAAGACACGGCCTCATTCGATAATTTCACAAATAAAATGATAATGTCATTTTTGTATTTGACTCAGTTATCCGGATATTTTTGTAGACAGGGTGCGGAGTGAAGCGGGAAGAATTGAAAATTTGCCCGTTATTTGCTATTGGCATATGTGATATTGCGTAATCGATACCGTGTGAGTTTCATGAAAATCGGCTGCACCTTTCTAGAATTGACTAATTTTCATTTATATTTTCCTCCGCTTTCGCAGTACTGTCCGAGTTTTATCAAAAAACGAAAAATTCTGGATAAAAAAAAATATCACAACGCCCACAACAAATATTTTCAAAACAATTCACTGTCTAGTAAAGTTTCCCGTAGTGTGGGCGTAATGCGTAGAAATTTGAGCGTTGAAATTCAGCCAATCAGCGTTGAATCGAGAATTTTTCGTTTTTTCATAAAACTCGGACAGTAAAATCAAAAAAAAAATAGTCTATTCTAGAACCACACAGCCGATTTTCATGAACCTCACACGGTAGAAAATTTTCGAGCCAAAACCTGCGCATTAACTAGGTACCCTTTAACTACTCACCCTGTGTATATGTTTAGGACTTTTATATCGCATTTATAAAACCTAAAAACCTAAATCATTACCTGCGCTTCATTTATCATGCAATTTTTTTTTTCGATATTTACTTACCATGAAAATTTATGGCTGAGTTAATTAGACCTAAATCCCTCTTTTGTCCCGCCATAATTAAATCATTGCTGCTAATCTACTCTCCAAATGAAACTTAAAATTTGGCATAAATCTAGACCTACAGTCACATTAACAGCATCATCATGCCAGAAAACAAAAACAAAAAAACGAGCAAAAAAATGGACACAAACAAGACAAACTAGGTATTCGGGTCGAAAATCGAAAAAGCAACTACTTTTCTTCGAGGTGTTATCCCCGCTGTTTCACCCCTCGCCGCGCGACAGGCACCAATAACAACAAACACATTTCCGCCACTCGTAGTTTCAATTTTTTTTTTGTGTTTTGGCAAGAAATAAATTTCAGTTGAAGATTACTTTTTTTAATACTATTTTTTTATGGAATAAATAAGTCCTTTGAAATAGAGATAAAAAATGATTAAGAGACTTTCGTCCTTCCGGCAGAAAAAAGAAACAACACGGTTAGGTAAGGCTAAGAAAGATATATAAATTTGAAGTATGTTGTATTACGGAGCGTAATTTACGATCTGAATTTTTGGGGGTTAAATTATTTTGATACTTTTTTGATACTTTTTTGTATAATATTTTGGCTATTTTTGGTAAAACAAAAAAGTCTAATAAAAGCAAAAAATGTTGGCATAAAATTATATTTTAACGGTTGCGTAACATGCCCACATTTTATAAGATTTCAGTTACCTTATAACCGTAGAACGTGCAAAAAAGTAAACATATAATTACAATGATATTTTGGAAAATAAAAGAGATTTTTGACTAACTAATATATTATATTATATATATATAAAGTCCTTACTCCATTTTCGGACGCTCGTTTTCGGACGCTTTTTCGACCAAAATGGGGACATTCTAATAGAAAAATGGTCCTTTTTGTGTCGATGCTCCTTTTTCGAACGATGTTTTCGAGAACCAAAAACGGCCGAAAAGGGAGTAAGGACTGAATAGAAATATATATATCGCCGACTAATGAAAAATAGCATATTTTATATCGAAATTGTGAAAATCTTGTCGAAATACTAAAAAAAAATAATATCAGTAACAATCCCGTACAGAATCATATAAAATGACTTTTGACTAACTTTTTTAAAGCTCGTTAATTGAGTTGCGTCTAATAACTCCAACGGAACCATAGTATCGCAAAAAGATGCACAGATCAATAGAGTTTATTTTGTTTTCCGATAAAAGAATAGGAGAATTAAGACAAAACTAAACAATTCAAGCAGTTTACTCAAACTAATGTTGTGTGAACTTTTTTCGTCTTTCATCTCTAACCTCATTTTAAATACTAGTCGGTCAATGAATGGACTCGAAAACCCTTTTTTAAGTGATCCCGATTTTACTAAGTACACGTCAATAACTTCCCAAATTTTTGGGTCATATTAAAGTATTTAATATAAATATTTCCGATAATATGTGACTAGTACGTTCTAGTATCTAACTTCATCAACTTCTTAGCCTTTGATAAATGAATTTATTATTTTTTTACAAAGTGTTTGATAGTATAGTATACTAAGTATACATTTTATAGTATACATTTGATAGTATACATCTGATAGTATACATTTGATAGTATACATTTGATAGTATACATTTGATAGTATACATTTGGTAGTATACATTTGATAGTATACATTTGATAGTATACATTTGATAGTATATATTTGATATCGTCCTGATTTTAAAACGCGAACAAATTTTTTTAGCGGAAATGCATATTTCACCTTAAGTGTGTCACTTAAGAGGGGGAGGACTGTAATACAAAAATATTTAAAAAAAAGGAAATGGCCTTTCGGTGATTGGTCGAGCGCGCTCAAAAAAGACCAATAACAGCCACATAGGCCTCAGACGCGCTGTCAAGCAACGTTACCAAAAAGTGGTAACATTATTTTTTTTTTTCGCGTTTGAAAATCACTGCGATAGTATACATATTTTTGGGCGCGGTTTTGTATTTTTCAGCATAAAAGCGCGCACACAAATTTGCTCTGGCTTATTTTCGTTAGACCACCCAGTACTATACAGATGGGTCGCCCAGTAAAGACCTATATCATATTATGAAAAAAACCTTACTTGGCGCTGTTTTCATTTTATGTTTTAACTAGCCTTTATATTAAAATAAGGGCTAGTTAAAATAAAAATGAATACAACCGCGAAGTAAGTTTTTTCAGAATATGATATACGTTTTTACTTTTCTTGAAAAGATATTTCGAATTTCCTGTTGGATACTGTATGTGTATTAAATGAATGCTCACTGCGGCCTCATTTTAAACGGAAACGGCGAAAAGCGAATAAGATGGATTAGTGAATCAAAGCTATTTGGCTTGACGTTTAGTGTCGTGGCGGTAAATCGCGGGCGTTTTACCTTTTGAGGCCGCCGTCCCTCATCTAAAAGGTCTTTTCACTTTTCCTAATGTAACCCAGATCTCCCGCTTACGCGTATAAAAAAACAATATCCTATAGCTTTACCCCCACTTACCTTTTGTCACCTAATCAAAATATAAAACAAAACTTTAAACATAATATGCCAGGAGCATGACAGTTCCATCCCCAAAGAAAAAAAACTAATACTAAAATGATAATATATCATAAGTAAACAATAAACCTAGACAAAGAGCTTCTATTTTCTTTATCTACTTGTAAAAATTTTAACGAAAAACTCATTGGTGCGTTTTTTATACAAAAAAATTAAAATAAACCATCGTTAGAGAATTCAATTTTAGAGATTTTTCATGCTAAAAAATCACAAAAGTTTATCATTTGTGCAGGTAAATTAATAAACAACCAGTAAGCCTAATGCGGTAAGGCCTTGTTGCATTAACGCGCCACATTTTGGTTACGAACTTGTGCGCGCTAACGCGCTACCTTAACTATAAAATCGTTTTTGTCTGCCATTCTGTTTATAGGCAGCGAGTGATAAGGCGTCAATGCTAAAATTGAGGTTATGTGAAAAAATTAAAGGAAATATATTGGTCGTTTTTATTCGGTCCATAATTTTTTTTCAATCATGTTTTACAGAACCTCAATTTTACCATTGACGCCTTATCGCCTGCTACTTACATAAACAGAATTGCCGACCAAAAACAATTTTATAGTTAAGGTAGCGCGTTAGGGCGCAAAAGTTTGTAACCGAAATTTTTTTCCTTCGGGTGTCCACTGGTTAACCGAAATCATGGTACAGAATGTTAGTAGTAGCATTCTTGTTTTTAAATGTATGTAAAATAACTAGCAAACCAATTAAAAAATGTTGAGCATTGATACCATGTGTATTTTCTCAAACTCACTAAAAGTACGTCTCGGTTTCTGTCCTTAAAAAAATAATTCCCCGAAAACTAGAAATAAAAAACTAGCACTTCCGGCTGTTGGTAATTGAACAAGAATTTTGTTTTTGGGTAACTTTTAAATGTTTCGTTTTAATTGATACAAAATAGCTGTGGAGAGAAACTAGATGCAAAAGCTGTTTGCGATTTGTCACAAAAAACACAAGAATTGTCAAGAGGCAGTTTGTGCAAATTCGATACCGGCGTTCTTAAGAAAAGCAACACGGGTCAATAATTTTAAAAGTGGAACAATATCAATACGAGGCTCCTTTAAGACACCTTATTAAAAAGTGACAAATTAAGTCTGAATAGTTTTTACTTTGAGAGGAATTTTACTATCACACACTCACTACGGGAAAATCTCACTCGAACAAAATGAGCGGTATTGTAAAATCAGCGGGCCAATTTATTTCAAAATAGTTGAACGGAAGCGTACTGCTTAGGGGTGTTTCCTTTGTGTAAAAAATACCATTAAAACTTTGTTAACCAATGGAACCCGTTAAAGCCATGACAAAAATCGGCCCAATTTGGTCCCAAAATCTGACATTTTGGTCAGACATTCTGGCTAAGAATGCGTTCCTATGCATTTTTACGCTAAATATAAAACATTGAATTCGTTAACACAATTACATACAGGGGGTCTCAAAGTAAGGGCCACCTTTTTCAATTTTCAAAAGTGTCACAAAATGGCCCTTACTTTGAGGTAGCCCTTACTTTGAGAAAGCCTTTCACTTGTGAAAGCTTACTTGAGAAATAAGTTTTGAAATAAATTCCAAAAGATGGCCCTTACTTTGAGGAGTGGCCCTTGATTTGAGAAAGCGGCCCCAAAATCGGTCATTTCGTAGCCATTTTAGACATTTTGAAACGCTCTGGCTGATCTGGACCATTTTATATTCTACGGAAATCTTTTTATTGGATTTATCGACTTGGGAGTTAACCGCAAAATGCCTAGACAAACCAATAGAATATTTAAACTTATATGCAAACGAATATGTTTAAAGTCTAATTGAATATTGTAATTCAGATAACGAAACCGTCGATGCGTGTAAGTGGCTGCGTTTAACTGGATTTCCGCAATATGCACAACTCTTTCTCGGTAAGAATCATGCAAAAAAAGACAAAAAAAAATAACAAGTTCAAAATTTTTAGAAAATAAATTATTTTAAAAAGAAAAATGGCAGTGAAATATTTTTGTGAAACAACATGACTTATTTCTTAAAAAGAATTGCTTTGGACCAAAAGCGATACGGTTCGCCTAAAAAAGTGTTAAGATAACCCCATTTTGTTAAGATAACTGGTTAGGGATGTAAAAATTCTTCTTTTTTATTTAGAGCTATATTCTTACCATTTCCTGGAAAAAGAGCTTTATCAGTTATCTTAACAACGTTGGGTTATATTAACACTTTTTGGGACGAACCGTATCGCGATTTCCAATTATATTACGAATCGCCCTACTCAATCATCCTAACAAAATGCAATTGTCTAAAGATAATGTAAATACACTGTTTGAGTAAGTTGTTAAGATAAGTGGTTAGGTGGTGTATATTATAACCACAACATTTAGCTCACCAAAATAATTTTACAGAGAAATACATATTGTATGTTGAAAAGGTGGTACAAATCAGATATCTTTGACTTATTTAAACTTTGGCTCAATGGCTTCAGGTCATACTGTATAAATGACCCAGAGATATTTTATAAAAAAAAACACATTTATTAAAAGATAAATAAGCGAATTGACTTTTAGCCGAAGCGGAAATATCAGTAGATCAAATTGTAAACTTTTAGATGGAGCATTTCCTTTGGACATTCGAACCGTAATGTACGATCATGACTTTCTGGAGGAAGACTCGAAAATGGCGTTAAGGAGGTAAGACAGCATTTTAACAAATATTAAAGTATACTACGGTCCTTACTCTTTTTGGAACGTTTTCGGTTCTCGAAAATAGCGTCCGAAAAGAAGGATCGTCACAAAAAGGATCATTTTACTATTGGAAGGGCCCCATTTTGGCCGAAAAAGCGTCCCAAAAGGAGCAATAGTCCCAAAAAGGAGCGCCACAAAAAGCAGTAAGAACTGTACTACAAAAAGAACAGCTTGTTTTGTATTCATACATAATTCATACATTGTATAATTCGTATTTTATCATCCTAATCAAAAACAGTGTCTTTGTCTGAAAACATCTGGGTGCGATTTTTTTTACTTTTTTTACAACTGTCAAAACATCTTCCGCAATTTTGATAAGATCGCCTTAAACCATCGTTTTGAAGAAAAAAAAAAACAAATAAACAAAACAAAAATATACCGAGTACGGTAGATGCAAAATTTTCACAAGTATATTTATTTTCTCCACTTTTTCCGGGCTTATAGTTTTATTTTAGTATAACTTTTTGAACGGAAACTGGGTCAGCTTTGACGACTATTATTGGCGCCAGAGAGCCGTCGACTCCGTGTCTAATAATTCCAGCTAATCTCCTAAGTTAAAATGTATGTTCCTAGTAATTTTTGTCTGTTTTTCGGAGCTATTTAGAGGATTATCATGATAAAATCAAAATTCGAAATTGAAGCGATTTTTTTTTACTATGTTGTTAACATGAAAGCGTACCTGGTGTATTACGCAATATTAGTCTGTAAAATTGTTTACAGAGTCAAAACCCCTGCTGTCCGGTCTATAATACCAAATAGTCAATAGTAAATAAACATTTGGCCAAAAATTAATCAGACGGGAAAAAAACATGACATGAGCTCCAGAATCTTCCCATGGGAACGTCGATTGTTCACGCTGCCCAAGGTGCTTAAAAATTTATTTGTTCTGACCATAACAACGGATTAGTAAATTACATAAGAAAACATATAACGACTAAATAAAACCAATTGTGTTTTATTCGGAATTAAAGATTTACTTTGAGATAAGAACCCAAACAAAGGGTAAAATCACAAAACAACAAAACTTTGTTTTTAAAAACATGGTTTTAGTTTTTCATCGAAAAAAGTTTCAAAAAGTGCAAATATTGGAAACATCATTTTTCGAAAATTTCTCGGAAAAAGACTTATACAGGGGCGGCAAATAAGGGTCGATTTCGTGTTTTGAAAAACTGGCTCTTATATGGCGACCCGACCCTTATTTTGCAAACCGAGACTTCGGCTATTTTAGTGTTATTATTATACGTATGATTATTTTGCGTTAAGAGTTAAATGTGATTTAAATAGAATTTTAATTGATAATATTCATAAGCGGATCAAAAGCTAATGAAAATTGTCCATAGAAAACAATAATACAACCAGCGACCCTTATTTGAAGTCGTAATATTTTTCTCGAAAAAAGGACCCTTATTTGGCGGCACCAACCCTTATTTGGCGACCGTGTATCTCAGATTTATCCCAAATAAAATTCATTTTTGGTCCTTTTTATCAAAACAGACATTACTTGACGTATCATTTATTTCGTCAAATTTTTTTAACTTATTATTTTTTGTTTTCGAAGATTTCTTAGTAACTTTGTAACCCTGTAATTTTTGTTTTAGTGTAATTTTATTTACGTTGACCATAACAACGCATTAGTAAAGTTACATAAGAAAACGTCTGACCACTAAATAAAACCAATGGCGTTTTATTCGGAAGTAACTAGTTGCATGGAGATTAGAAAACTGCTGCAAAATATAAATAAGAAAGAAAAAGCGATTTGTCTTAACAACGACGTAAAAAATAACATTACTAATTTCAAGCGAACGTTTTCTGACGCTAACGTTATTGAACCGGAAGTTATTCACCCGGATGTGATTTTAGCTTATCAAATTCTGACTGACGCGTAATTACTCCATTAAGCCCTAGAATAAGAACAGACGAGATTTTTCCGTCAATTTTGTTTGTTCGCTGAAATGACCC
>SCLG01000025.1:530725-541851 GCA_004367875.1 Oikopleura albicans
CCATGTAAATTTCCAGATTATGCCCGTGTCCCATTTTGACAACCATATTTACGAAGAATGTATTGAAGTTGAGCCACAAAATATTGTCGATCCAACCGTGTCCGATTTGACGTGGCCCGTCGATCAAACTAAACAAAAATTCTACGACAATTTTCAGAAGCTTTCGACCGGCTCATTACAGTAATGATTTTCAGACTAATTGCTGTATATATATATTTAACATTAACATTAATTATGTAAGAAATGGTGCCAGAGTTCATAACGGTTTCATTTTTTGTCGCATTTATATAGTTAGGTAACAGGTGGTGAAAATTTCACGAGCATGTTATACTGCCATTTCACTCTATTGCGTTGGTTTTTACAAAATACACAATCAAAATGGATTTTGGAAAGAAAAATCGCCTTTTTGGGAGAAAATGTTTAAAATCGTATTTACACTTTTATGACCTTTTTTTCTATGAAGTTATGTCTCTTTATGGGGTAAAGCAACTGAGTTTTAAAACCTGGTGTTTTCATTTTTCAAGTGGTTATTGAAATGTATTTAAGGTCGAGTAATTTTTCAATACATTTAAGGTCAAGTCAGTTTTTTACACCTAGATCATTGATTGACTGATTTTGGTTCAACACTAAAATAATACTTTCTTGCAAGGTTCATATACAGGCCCTACTCCTTTTTGGGACGTTTTCGGTTCTCGAAAATAGGGTCCGAAAAAGGAGCATCGTCACAAAAAGGATCATTTTTATATTAGAATCGCCCCATTTTGGCCGAAAAGCGCCCCAAAAAGGACCAATCGTCTCAAAAAGGAGTAAGGACTGTACTACACATCAAGAGGGTAGCCAGGCCCAAAGTTATCCTGTGATTTTTTTAACTGGTGCTGAAAGTCTCTTGTTAAAACTACTTAACCGTATTTTATTTGATATAAAGCAAATGGCCAGCTAGACGAAAATTGTATATTTTCCCAGTTCTCGATTTCTGTCCAAACGACAACGTATGACTTATAAAGTTAACCAGGTCAAACCGGTGATATTATTTCCTGGCCATTATTCTGACAATTATGTTTTTACAAGTCAAAGAAGTTCATATATTAAAACCGCATACTTCCCGTCCGCATCTTTTTCTCCAAATGTCTTTTGTTTCGGACTATTTTTTCCCCTGCTAAAAAGTGCTGTTCTAGCTAATTTTTTATTGGGCATTATAATAGTCCTATTATTTGTCCCGATATTTTTTTTTTCGTTAAAACGGAATAAACTGATTATGACAATAAAGGCACGGGAGTAAATCTGGCTTTGTTCATAATATGCTCGCAATACGAACGATAAACAATGAACGTGAACAGCTTTACAAAGAATACAACCTGTCCTCTTGAAAAATATTTCTTTTATTCGAAAAAAGAGAGGCCGTGAGTTGAGCATACTAGAAAAATCAGACTATTTCAAGTCGCCTTGAGTAGAGATTTTTCGTGTTTAAACTAAGGTAGGAAATTTCATATTTGCCGAAGAAATTAATTTGGCGACGAAACATAAAATAGATCACACTACCTTATTATGTTGCATTTTTCTCATGCACAGTTTCTAGACTTTGCCGTTATGTTGATTTTTTTTTTTCAAAATTTGAGTGCAATACTGTAGTGCCAGTACAATTGCAGCGCCCATATCTTGTACCCTTCGTGTCAATCATAGAGCGTAAAGTGTGTCAAGATATGGGATTTTTGTCAATATATGTGACCATGTATATTTGTCTGATTAAAAAAATGATTTTAAATTACTTTTTTGATATTTTGTACAAAACTTTATAATAACCGTAGGCGCGGAGGGTCTGTAACTGAATTACAAGCAACGCCTATTAGCTCATGATTTTTTATAGGCCCCTCCTATTGGCCAGCGTCCTTTTGCCACGCAAATGACTCACCGCGTTGCTTAATAAAGTTTATAAAAACATGTATATTAACGAGAAAATTATCAAGATATGGGCGCTCCAACTGTAAAATATCGCAGGTGGATTTTATTTAATGAGCAAAAGAGAAGCTTGGAATTAGAACGTAAAACTTAATTTTTGTTTATTTAATCTGTGTTAACTTCTCTGTAGTGATGAAAAATCTAGGGCAACGTGTAGGTCCTGTTTGTTTTTCAGTTGAATTTTGCTTATGATCGTCCAACGAAATGCGATTTGCCGTTATGTCGACTTTTCAATTTTTTCAGAAATTTTTTATATAACATAAGACACCAGGTGGTGTATTTGAGCAGGTAACTGCTACAACAGAAAAAATAAAAATGCGTTGGGATATTTTTTGGTACTGGTGTGAGGAAAAAAGTGTCACCGAGCAAATTTCGCTTGTAGGTTTAAAACAGTACTCGGTCTTATCTATTGTAAGAGCCGCGTCGAGCTCAGTGACAAACTGACGACCCACACCAGTACCATCAAGGGTTAGCAAAAAAAATGCGTTCTTCATGTTTTTTTTCGGTTCCGTAGCTTTTCGCCAATGTTACTTTTCGTCCAATGATATTTTCGTCCAAAACGTTGTTCATCCAAAACGTTTTTCGTCCAAACTTTTTTTTCACAAAAATCGGTTGGAAATGTATTTTGAGAAAACTTATAATAAAATTTTTAGACTTACTTATTTTGAACGGAACATGTTTGGAAGAAAAAATTGTTGGACGAACCGTTTTTTTTTTTGCAACGAAATTATTAAATGGGGCCTGGAAACTTTTTTCTCGCTCAGAATTTCAATGCTATTAAGTCTTTATCTGTTTGATTTACTTATAGCGAAAATTTAAACGCTTATTTTGTCCTTTTACATTCCAAGCTGTGGCCCGTGCCACATTGTTATTCTGTTTTTTCGGATTTATTCAATAGTAGGAATTAGTTCCACATTTGTGTGTTCCATCTGCCAACCAAGGAGTTATAGATTTTTTATTTTCAAAAAGGCGCAAAAAAAAGCTCGACCAGATATCAGGACGAGATTACGTTTACTTTTGTGTCTTTTGTTTTTAGTCTTAAGTGACCAAAATCGCTCATGAGGAACTAATTCATTATGCTGAATGAAATTCGGCTTTCGATCCAGCGTGTTTTTGCTTCTCAAAAAAGGTGAAAAAATAAATAGTTTTTTAGACAAAATTCGAAGTGAAAATGAGAATTTTACAGAGAAATACAAATGAAAATTAGAGAAATTAAGCAGCTTGTGTGGATAAGTTTGTATCGTGGAATTTTATTTTCTTTATATTTAATGTTAAATTTAAACAATAATGATCATAAAATTCGTGTTTTAGATATTACAGGGGGTGTTGAATAAGGGCCTACTGAATAAGGGTCGGTAGTGCTAAATCAGGATCGGTAGCGCTAAATAAGGGTCGGTAGTGCTAACTAAGATCGTTTTTTTTTCAAAAACAAAAAAATAGTGATAAATAAGGGTCAGAAAATGCCAAATACGGGTCGGTTTTTTTTTGTATGAAATCATAAAAATGATTTTTAAGGGTCGAATTTGAAAAAAATGAATCTTTTTAGGGATTTAAACTTGCCAAAAATGAAGTTTTCGTTGAGTTATGGGCCAGAACTTATGGCTCATAATTTATGGGCCTTTTTTGGCGGTAAATTGGTGCCAGTTACAAACGAATCCTAAACAAATAAACAAATACCCCTATGTCGTTTCTGTATGTTTTCCCATAAATAAAAACTAAATAAACGGGTTCTGAGCCAGAGTTACTTTTTCGACTATAAACCCTAAATCTATTTTAATGTGTCGCAAAGATTAATTTACTTGACGATATGTTGAATTAGTGATCAATTAATTCGTGGAATAAGAAAAAAACGAATAAATCAATCAATATGACTAAAAATTAAATTAAATATTTTTTGAAATAAAAATTTGCGGCCCTACAAAGGGGCTCTTCTATTTACCAGACTTTAGCATTCGGTTCGAACACTTGTGATTTTTATATGACCACAAACTGCGTCCCTAAATTTAATAAATAAAAAAAGGCCTTTTAATGAAAAAAAATGTTTTATTTCATTTATAAAAAAAGACAGTGGGAAAAATTTTGAAATAATGGCGATTTATTTTTTGTGAGTTTCAAGTCCTACAGAAAACAAACTCGGATTATGATTGAAAATGTACGTTTCAACAACAAAGAGTTGATTTGAACATATTCCCAGTAAAAAATAGGTATTATTTTTTGGCAGCATAATGTAAAAATTGTGAGAAACTATCAAAAAAGAGAGATTTAACACTGGTATATTATTTGTCATTGTTTTTTTTTTTCGGGATAACCGCCAATTGCTAAAAGTTGAATTCCAGGGATTATGGTATAATTTGAAGAATTTTAACCCCGACCGTCGGATCCGTAGCGCTTGATTACCCTAAAATCATTATCGGTAGGTTAAGATTGGGTAAAAATGTTTGGCGGAAAATTCTCTAAAATCATGGCTTTTTGGATATATCGTCTACACCCCCTGTCTACGGAAGTTAACAAAACGATGGAGATAAAAAAAGTGTTAACTTCCATGAATTTTGTTAACTTTTTGGAATTTTGTTAATTTTAGTAGACAGTGCGTATACTAAAAGTGGAAAAGACGACTGTTAACTTCCATGACTTTTTGATAACTTCCGAGCATTTTATTAACTTCGGGACGTTAACTTCGGTAGACAGGCGGTGTATTTATAAATGCGTCCAAGTTCACTTTGTTTTACCTTATGGCGTTAACTTTATAGCTAAACCCGTGTACTGTCCAAATTAATATGTTTTGGTTATTTGTATGTATACAACAATCGTTCACGAAGACAACAAAAGAACAACTGAGTCGTGTATTTTCCCAGAGAAATATGTAAATGTTTAAGAAGATAATTCCCTCAGCAAAATTCATTCACTTAGAATCTGAGCATCAAACTGTAAAATTTCTTTCAGACGACTCGAGCTACTAAATCAANTTTTTGTTAACTTCCGAGCATTTTATTAACTTCGGGACGTTAACTTCGGTAGACAGGCGGTGTATTTATAAATGCGTCCAAGTTCACTTTGTTTTACCTTATGGCGTTAACTTTATAGCTAAACCCGTGTACTGTCCAAATTAATATGTTTTGGTTATTTGTATGTATACAAAAATCGTTCAAGAAGACAACAAAAGAACAACTGAGTCGTGTATTTTCCCAGAGAAATATGTAAATGTTCAAGAATATAATTCCCTCAGCAAAATTCATTCACTTAAAATCTGAGCATCAAACTGTAAAATTCCTTTCAGACGACTCGAGCTACTAAATCAATGCGCGATATATAATTCAAGACCACCGAACATGGTAAGTTTCTTTTGTATATTTTCTTTTCTGTTATTTACTTTTAACCCATAAAGGCTATTATAATTAACACCGTATGCGTATTTACATACAGTATGTTTATTCCAGACGTATTGTGTGAAACAATTACGCGATATGCCGATAATTCGTTTGGGCACGAAAAATACTGATTGTACGTTATGAAAAATTGACGACTATTTTAATTCTGCATTTCTAGATTTCTTTAGAAAATACGTATTGAAATTTTTACCACGATATTATCGTTAGACAAAATATCGAGATCAGAAATATTTCGTTTCGTATTCTGTATAAAATGTGATAAAAATCAACCTGGATATTTAAAAAAATAATGGGAGTGAGATTAAGGGCGGTTTCATTGTGGTCGATTTTTTTGCAAATATTGTTTCAAAACTGTCGACTTCCGGCTACTTCACCGGAATCAAAAAAGCACTAATGGAAATAGGGACCGTAATTAAAAAGTTTAACTTTTTTTATTTTTAGAAAGAAAATTTCTTTCGAAAATGTTTTACCACTAAGTTTTTATATACATAATTTGTAGTTTTATATATCAAGATGCAAACAATTGTATTTTCTTTATTTGTTTCTATTTTTCCCCCGTTTCCGTTTAAAATGTCAANACTTTAGGCATGGTGGATTTGGTCGAGAAAACAAAATGCAAATGTAGAGTACTTAACCCCAGAGCCGCTGCATTTTATTATTAGGTCAATACAGTGCAATAGAGCACAAATATGGATGCACCCGGCGTCGATTGAAAACATCATTTTTTTGAGATTTACATAAAATACCGCATATTATTTCAATTTTAAATGTTCACTAAGAGAATTTCCAGCTATATTTACTGTAAATGCGTCCTTTGCAAAGAAAGTTTTTTTGCGTGTTTCGAAATATATATATTTTAAGTGTTATTTCTGTGTCTAATTTAAGTGTTTAAAAACGTCGATCTTTTTTGAAAGGGCTTAGTAAGATGTGTTACGGATTACATTCCCTGTGCTCTTATCGTAACAAAATTTTCCATGATACTCTTACATTACGTTATTTCCCATATAGAAAATTTTAGAAAATTTTAGAAAATTTCGAAAATGTATGGGGAAAAGCGTACAGGGGGGTCTGGTTATAAGGTCACAAAAGGTGACCGCTATAAGGTCAAGTCATCTTTTTTGCACTAAGGTCAAGTCATTTTTTTCTTGCACTAGGGTCAAGTCAATTTTTTTTGAAGTATGTGTTTTGGGAAAAAATCTTTGAAATCATGTCTTTTTACGCTTTTTTTGGATGAAGACCTAGTTTTCGCCGAAAATATGAAACTTTTCTACCGGGCTAGGTCTGGCTATTTGATATTGTTTTTTTGGAGAAAATGTTTTTGGTTTTGGAGAAAAAGTTTTTCCACGAGAACGTTTTCCGGAGAAATTCTCTGAAAAACTTTGTATTAAAAAAAAAAGTTTTCTTGAAAATGTTTTTTCTATAAAAGACCGCGGTTCCCACACGTATCTTCCTCATTTCAATGTCAGCCAATTGGGCACAAAGGCGGTTCATTGAGGTCCGTTGGGTCTAAAATAAATCATAATTTACGAAATCTAATAGTCAGGCCCCGTTATTATGGGGTCAAAACGGGTGACAAACGAATACACAAGACAGAAGACGCTTCTCGTCCGTTGAAAAAAATGTTTTTTTTCTTTTCATGCACTTTATATCATTACTTTGAGCCACCGCTTTTATCTAACCGCTCCTTTTTTATCTTTTATTTTTATTAAATAAGGTGTGAAGAGTGCTTTTATTGTAAAAAAAATTTGTTCAATTAAATTGAAAGTATCCCATGGCTTTATTGATTTAACAAGACTTTCTTCAATTGCGGTGGTGGCAAATATAATTTATTGTACGATTTTTTTTTCTTTGGGATTATTTTATTTGGAAAAATTGAGAAAATATGAAGACTAAATTGAGATGCGGTTGGCAGCCTATGGTGTTTTTACGGTGAGTCCCATTTATTTCAGAAACTTACAAACTAGAAATTACTTTTAAAAACTTAGTAGCAAAGAAATTTTCTATGAATTTTCCACATTTGTAGATCAGCAAGCTGGAAGAGTTTAAAGTTCCTCGTCTTCAGTTTATTTTCGAATATTTTTTCCTTAATTTTGGTGTGCCTTAATATGCGACCCTCTAATGCATCTCTGTGCGCGGAGGGGTTAAGATTTTTTTTTAGTTTAGAGCTAAAAAGGCTAACCTCTTTCATCAAAGCATTTTCTCATGAAAAGTCTGATAAAAACGTTAATCAGTTAACTGATCAGCAGACATCTGAACAAAGCTCGTACATGAATGTGTTTCATAATCATATGCTTACTAAGTCATTATTTAACTAATCCATTTTTTTCCTAGCACGCTTTTGTCTGATAAAAAAAAATGCTTTATTCCGTTACCTTTTGGTCTATAGACATTATAAGCCAGTAATTATTTTAAATTATTAGGATATTTTTCTTATTTTTTAACCGACACAGGGTACTGTTTAGAAAAACTACGGTAAGTTTATTATTTTAATATTTCAAGGAACTACTTAGCATTCATCATGAATTCCCGGCGTTTTTATGTTACCATGTTCTAGAATTTAGATGATACAATTGACCTTTGAAATTTTATAGAATAAGCAGCGCGTAGGCGCGGAGCGTCTGTAACTGAATTATAAGCGCGCCTATTGGCTCATGCTTTTTTGTAGGCGCCTCCTATTGGCTAGCGTCCTTTAGCCACGCAAACAACTCACAGCGCTGCTTATAATAGACAATTACAGGAGCACCCCCAAAGTAAGGGCCATCTTTGGGCACTTTTTAAATCGAAAAATGTGGCCCTGTAATTGCATGTTTCGTTAAATTTTGCCAATCTAGAATATACGTAACAAAACCCCGATAATTCATGGCGAACGCTGAGTAGAATTTTTATTCGGTTTGAAGTGCGTTGGACTCCATAAGCATCCCTTGATAATCCTATTTTTGACAAATTAGTTTTAATATCTGTGTTTTTTTACCATTTACGGCAGCTTTTTTTATAATTTACTTCTACAATTATTTCTACAATTATTTTATTTTCTTGAGTATTCGTGCAGATGGGGGAATGAAGTTGAAATGTCGTCCTATAGAGCCAGTGCTCAATTGAGTAGATAAAAAATTGTGCACTAAAATAGCACGTGGGAAGTAGCCCGGAGATAATGGCAGCAATTGTGCGCGTGTCCAGCTGGGTGTCATTAACTTACTTAGTATAAAATTAGTTGAAATGCCATTTTCNTTCTGAATAGTCAGATCGACGTAGTTTAACGAGCTCTACAATTTGGCTTTACCAGTTTTTTGAATTATTGGGAATTAATGTGAATTTGTTAAGTGCGTGTTTATTTACACGCATTTTCCCCCTACGGGTTCCCAAAAACTCCTTCCCCTGAGAGTTAATTTTGGTGTCCCTTAATATGGACCCTCAAATGCATCTCTATGCGTGGAGGGGTTAAGATTTTTTTTTATTTTAGAGCTAAAAAGGCTAACCTCTTTCATCAAAGCATTTTCTCATGAAAAGTCTGATAAAAATGGTAATCAGTTAACTGATCAGCAGACATCTGAACAAAGCTCGTACATGAATGTGTTTCATAATCATATGCTTACTAAGTCATTATTTAACTAATCCATTTTTTTTCCTAGCACGCTTTTGTCTGATAAAAAAATGCTTTATTCCGTTACCTTTTGGTCTATAGACATTATAAGCCAGTAATTATTTTAAATTATTAGGACATTTTTCTTATTTTTTAACCGACACAGGGTACTGTTTAGAAAAAATACGGTAAGTTTATTATTTTAATATTTCAAGGAACTACTTAGCGTTCATCATGAATTCCCGGCGTTTTTCTGTTACCATGTTCTAGAATTTAGATGGTACAATTGAGCTTTGAAATTTTATAGAATAAACAATTACAGGCGCACCCCAAAGTAAGGGCCGCTCACCTAAAGTAAGGGCCACTACCCAAAGTAAGGGCCATCTTTGGGCACTTTTTAAAAGCGAAAAATGTGGCCCTTACTTTGGGTCCCCCTGTAATTGCATGTTTCGTTAAATTTTGCCAATCTAGCATATACGTAACAAAACCCCGATAATTCATGGCGAACGCTGAGTAGAATTTTTACAGGGGGTTGGTTATAAGGTCAGCCATTTGTGCCATTATAAGGTCAAGTCAGTTTTTTGAGGCACTAAGGTCATGACAGTTTTTTTTTGAGTAGCATTCTTTTTGGGAAAAATCTTTAAAATCATGTCTTTTTTCACTGTTTTTCTATAAAATCATGTCTTTTTGAACTTTTTCCCAGCACTAAGGTCTTATTGTGGAAAAAAATTATGGTTGGTTATAAGGTCAAGTCAGTTTTTTCAAAGTGTATTAAGGTCAAGTCAGTTTTTAAGACCTTGACCTTATAACCAACCCCCCTGTATTCGGTTTGAAGTGCGTTGGACTCCATCCCTTGATAATCCTATTTTGACCAATTATTTTTAATATCTGTGTTTTTTTACCATTTACGGCAGCTTTTTTTATAATTTACTTCTACAATTATTTCTAATTTTCTTGAGTATTCGTGCAGATGGGGGAATGAAGTTGAAATGTCGTCCTATAGAGCCAGTGCTCAATTGAGTAGATAAAAAATTGTGCACTAAAATAGCACGTGGGAAGTAGCCCGGAGATAATGGCAGCAATTGTGCGCGTGTCCAGCTGGGTGTCATTAACTTACTTAGTATAAAATTAGTTGAAATGCCATTTTCAAAAAAAAATGCGCATCATATATTCTTAGTCGTCGTCCAAAACAGCCATCGCAGAAATAATAATAAAATTAGAATAATGATTTTTAAATTGAACTTGAGAAAACGAATAACGAGCGATTTAGTGAGAGTTAAAGGTAATTTTAAGGTGAGATTTGAGCTACTTAATTTTTTCCATTTAGAATTTTTTTAAATAAATAAATACCTTCAATAAGTTTTTATTTATCTCGCAAAGCCGGTACGTTACGTATCGTACGTATGATAAATAATATCGTAGTACTTTCGTGATTTTTCTAATGAATTTTGCCAAATTTTTGTCCAAAAATGTTTTTTTTTTCATTTTCTTTTAAAAAAATTTTTCTGGAAGACGGCCTGGCAGTATGGCCTACGCCTTACGAATCTAGGTTATAATATGATATGGACCGAAGATATGCACCGAAAAACTAGATTTTTGGCGGTTTTTGCGGTTCTATTGTTTACCGGTTCAGTTTGGAGACTTGGTAATGCTACCAACGACTCCGCAAGGGTCGATTACCCCTAAAAATAATGTTAATCGGTAAATCAAGGACCTTAATTTTAGGTAGCTTCAAAATCCGGTAAAAATCCCAGGCGGCGACCCAAGATATGGTGAATTTACTTGCGTACATGTAGTATTTTACGAGTTCCCGATTTACCTTTTTTCTTAAAAATGGCTTTCTCCGAAAGACAACGTTGAGTATATCTTAACTGACTTGTATCAACGTGTGAGTTAAGTTTAGATAATTACAGTTTTAATGTGATAATCGAGCGTGTGAAACTCGTTATCAAAAAAATAGTTGCCGAAATGCAGAAGTTTGACCTTTGTGATAAAATCTTTTCTGAGAGAAGAATTATAGTAGTAGCTTTCAATTTGTCCCACGCCTATTCTGATTTATATTAACTGCTGACGTTCAGTCGTCTTAGTGGCACCGTGTGAATTGGTACAAAGTGCAAACTGAATGAAGTCTAATAACATATTAGACTTTATAGACGACATATATTACTAATATGCACAGTCTGTACAGTATAGGGGCGTAT
>SCLG01000025.1:541901-557345 GCA_004367875.1 Oikopleura albicans
TTGAAGAAAAGTGAATCGCCCGAACTTTTATTGGCTAATTACAGTTTCTTCGGGTTACATCATCAAAGTAGAACAAGCAAGAATATGTTATTTGTTGATGATATAATCCGAAGAAGATAAAATTGATCTAAAAGTTCAGCCGATTCCTCTGTCTTCAAATAATCTTTTACTGTGATATTACAGTTGTGAACAATTTGAAGGTCGTTTGCTGTAACATCGGTCTGAAAAACGTGAACATATTTTTGGCAGTCAGGTAATTTTTCCGGAAAAGTGGACAATTTGAAAGACGGGACTATGTACAGGGGGTCGCCAAATAAGGGCCCTTCAAATCAGGGTCGCTTTCGCCAAATCAGGGTCGATCGCGCCAAATAAGGATCGCTTTTTCCGAGAACTTATTATTGTGCCAAATAAGGATCGCTGATTTTATCATTGATTCTTACGGACATTTTTTGCTATTTTCTTGTTTGCTTATTGAAATAATTAATTTAAATTGTTATTAACATCTAATTTTGTCTTAAAAGTAATAAAATAAAAAATAAAACGCAAAAAACATATTTTTATAGCAATAAAATATGTTCATCCTGGTTTCTCCATATAAGGGTCTGGTCGCCATATAAGGGTCGGTTTTTCAAAACACGAAACCGACCTTTATTTGGCGACCCCCTGTATAATTTATTGGGCAGATTTTTTGTGTCAATTCATACGGTACCTTTATTAGACCTTCAAATTGTTTCTTGCACACTCAAGTATTATTTGTAAAAATTAATGTTCAAGACACTAATTAACTGTTTAATTTCATAATATATTTAACCAGGTTAATGAATAAGCTATATTTATACTAGATTTGACTAGATGTAGCTGGTTTAATCGGATTAAAATTGATCTGATTCGTCTATTGTGGAAGCAAAAACCACTCTAGAATATTTTTCAAAGAAACCGAAAATCACCACCGCTTTTGTACTCCTCCGCACCGGAACTTCCGCCGTGCGAAAATTTTTGATAAAATTTCATCATAGTTCATCTCTTGTTTGTGTACCTTGCGCGAATCAATACGAAAATAAAATCAGATTATAACTTGTTTTCGGTGCGGAGATTAACGTGGTGATGCCAAAATAGTGTTGAAAAGAATTCCAAGACTGCCCGTGAATCTTCGCGGTCCGACACACGGTACATTTAGATTTTTTATCTATTGGATTTCATAATGAGAATATTATATTCGATAAAATTATTTACAAAAAGGTCTCACACCCGCTTCCGGTCAAAATACATTTTATTTTTTAAAGTTAATAGTATTATGGCTAGGGTCCTTACACCGTGAGGTCACGGGGCACACTTTTTACGAAATATAACTGTTAGGATTCTGAAATTTTAGAGGTGACAAACATGACTTGTATGACTTATTTGCGGTTAATTTTGAACCGGGTAATGATAGAGACTTCTAGGGTTCACCATAAGATGCACCGTGGTCGTTTACCATTAATATCAGAAAATCACGCAATTTGAGGTACTTTTAAATCCGGTTGAAAGTTCGCGTGATTGATCCTAATTATGGCCCATAATTCATACTCTTGGCACGCATAGGCGTCTCTATTTCAAGTGAAACCCTATCGGCCATATTTCAAGTTAGAGTTCGTACGAGTTAAACAAAGTTCCTTTGATGTGTTTATTTATTTGAGATCGATGAGTTATTTTATGTTTTATTAACAATCGTGTTCTGACAGATGTTTTATTAATTTACAAATCCATTTTCTGGCACTTAAAGTAGTGACCTTCAAAGAGTCGCCGTTATAAAAAAGAAAGAAAAGCTAGACTAAAGTTTGGTTAACCCATTAGGGAGAAATAAATCCCGAGTGCAATTGCGCCATAAAAATCTGGAAACAATATGTCTTGGAGTTGATCCAGTTCAATAATTAGATGACAACAGGATTTTTTTTCCTTTTCTGTTGCCTAAAAAAGCGATTGCTCATATATTAACAAAAACTGAACGACTGGGCGACAATTTATGACAAAATGAATGATCCATTTGACATGATGAAAAAAAGCCATCGGTGTCAACTAGGGTAGTCGAGGCACCGCGGCATATCGCAGAAAAGTTTTTTCGGCGAATTTCTACGAAATATATTTTTCTTCGAAAAAAACACAAAAAAAAAAAACGCTCACATCCTCGGCTTTTTTCGCACAGAACTTGCTATGAATTGCTATTGATTTTTATTAAGCTCAAAATGTAGTCTTTAGAAACCTAGAAAAGGAATTATTATACAGTCCTTGATTCCATAACAGCCGTTTTCGGTTTAAGAAAAAAACGGCCGTTATGGGGTTAACCAAACAAGGAAAACCCTCATGGGATTAATTTGGGACAAATTGCGAAAAAATGGGTTTTTTAATTTTTCCCGTCAAATATCGCTTATTTTTCAATAAAATCTGTTTTTTTTTGTAATGACTATGGGATAAACGGCCGTTATGGAAGCGCCCCTTATGGAATCAAGGACTATATTATAAATTCAAAATCTAAAATCTTTTATTTTTTGCGTTTTTTAACGGTTTTCCGTTATCCAGATTATTTCTTTCCAGTTGGTGCTCACCCTAATGTCAGAAATATAATTCAGATTTACATTGAATTCGATTATCATGGTCATTTAAGATCGCGACAAAAAAATATGGCCCTCGCGGGAGACGAGAGAGAAATCCATAGTCAATTTTTATGACCTGGTCAACAAAAGGCCTGTCCCCTTAGGGTGCCCACCGTGGCCATATACTTGTCCGCATTCCAAGAACATCACCCCTACATCTATTTTATTTACAAATTGCGCATCGTTTGAAATACGTTTTTTTCTTCTTTTTATATTTTTTGTTGTGGAAAAAATGTTTTTTGATTGATGTCAAGGTGTCCATTCTTGGCAGCGAACTTGTACTCGCCTTTTGTTCAAATATTCGTGTTAATTTTACAAACACACGATTATAGGTTTTTTTCACGAAGAAGACTAGAATTGAATCATCACAGGCGCCATAGTCACTGAGGACGAAGACGACGAAAAAGATTCACAGAGTTTTTTTTTGATGATTAAATCATTATAAAATTACAAGTTCAGAAAGACGTACAGAAATAAAAACCAGAAAAAATAATAAGAGAGTTCGAGGCGAGAAAATTATGCTCTCTTGTTTTCAACCCAAGAAAAAGGTACATAATATTTTTAATTCAGTAGTAATAATTTAATGATTATAATTAATAAATTTTCCGGTTTTTTATAATAACTAAAATAGCGAATTTTCGCTAGTCAGCCAATTATTAATTATAAACATCCTATGTAGAAGATCTGCAGGTTTTTTTTAATAATTTTATTATTGACTGACTAGCGAAAATTTTTCTATTTTCGTTATTATGAAAAACCGGAAAATTTTACCGGTTTTTAGAGAACTTGTCGGTTTGCATTAGTTATCGGAAATACCATCATTCTTTTTTTTTCGAAAAGTTTCGTTTTGACTAGCGAGACTTTCTTATCGGTATTGTACATATATGCACACACTTCCCACTGGGAGTTAATATTAGATTTGAGCATTATTGACCATATTACGGCAGGATTTTAAGGCTTTAATTAAACAAAAGAAACTTAACGTAATGGATGAAAATTGAATTATTTTTAGACCAAATCATATATATAATAAATGATCAAGTATCGTCAAAAATTATCACTTGCCAAATTTAAACTTAGCGTAGCATTTCAAGTTTTGTTATGAAATCAAATGTATATTTCATAAAATAATGGAATAATTACTTGATTATTAATTTATACGTTAAATGATATACATGTCCGATATGAAACTTAGAATGTAATACACCAGGTGTACCGTCATCTTTCAAAATCAAACTGTGAAAAATGAAAGTTACCGGTACATTGCGTAGGCGTTTTGAAACTTAAAAAAATTACAGAAAATATGACAATGTGTTAAACTTTTTCAAAAGATTTTCCAAATCAGGAAAATTCCGGCTATAACAATTCCCCTATAACAAAGGATACCGTTAAAAACAGATATTGGTATACGATATTTATTTAGTACCTGTAAATATACTAATAACAACTCAGTTTGTCTTGTTACAAAAAAAAAACTACAGTTTATTTTATGGTGAACATTAGCAAATATAAAGTTGTCAGTTTCATTCGAAATAAAAAACAACAACAGCACTTTTTCGTGTTTTGTTTTTATTACATGCAATTTAGTATTTTACCGACATCGAATAATAGTGTCTTAAAACATAGCGACTTTTGTCAATTCTTCCGTTTCAAAACAAGACATAAATTGGTATTTAATCCGGCTTTGATTTCGTTATAATTAACCTTTTAACCTTTGAACACATATTTAAAATAGTTCCCTGAACACATCGGACGGAGGTTTCTCCGTCCCATCTATCGTTGTGTTATTACCTACGTAATTTTTAACCATGAGCAATTCGATGGTCCTGAATCGAATTAGCATACTCTCGAAAGCTCTCCGACCACCCTTGGACAGTTTTTGGTCGATTTGACCACAAAACCACAAATTCACAAATGGTTAACGGNTTTCGCGTAATGTAAGATATAACATATGCCTACGTTATGTTAAATGGTTTAACACAAAACATTCTGCGAATTATGTACATGTGTACATAATGGATTTTAATTGGCAGACTGAACATAATGGAATAATTACTTGATTACTTAATTTATACGTTAAATGATATACATGTCCGAGATGAAACTTAGAATGTAATACACCAGGTGTACCATCATCTTTCAAAATCAAACTCTGAAAAATGAAAGTACCGGTACATTGCGTAGGCGTTTTGAAACTTAAAAAATTACAGAAAATATGACAATGTGTTAAAATTTCTCAAATCCGAAATCCGAAAAATTCCGGCTAAGGCTGCCTATAACAAAGGATACCGTTAAAAACAGATATTAGTATACGATATTTATTTAGTACCTGTAAATATACTAATAACAACTGAATTTGTCTTGTTACAAAAAAAAACTACAGTTTATTTTATGGTGAACATTAGCAAATATAAAGTTGTCAGTTTCATTCGAAATAAAAAAAACAGCACTTTTTTCGTGTTTTGTTTTTATTACATGCAATTTAGTATTTTACCGACATCGAATAATAGTGTCTTAAAACATAGCCACTTTTGTCAATTCTTCCGTTTCAAAACAAGACATAAATTGGTATTTAATCCGGCTTTGATTTCGTTATAATTAACCTTTTAAGGCATGACCTTTATTAAATAGAACACGAATATTTATTTTTTTATTTTATTTTAAACGTTTAAGAGGGTTAATTCTACTTATTGAATTGAGCAAATTGATATTCGAAAATTCTATGCTAGGTGTGACTTATTCCTTTATAAAGTAATGCTCGAGGTTATTGATATATAATAATTACTCGTCAAAAAAATTTCTATGTTTTCCTTAATTTTTCTAGATATTTATTGCCAAATTTTAACAAAACGATTGAATAGAAAAATTCGCGAAAAAACCCTCCGAGTAGTACCGAGTTTCGCGCCTGGGAGTTAAATTTTTAAATTTCTCTGTCATATTAATCCGTGAACTTGAAACTAAATTTTAACTAGGTTTGCAAAACTTAGTACTGAGTCATTATTCAATAATTTTTAAGATTAAGGACCGACATTTCAATGATTGGACTCTTCCAGAAATGCCCAAATAAATGTGACTGATTCGGTCATAAAACTAAACACTCAACCGGTTAACCACCCTGGTGGTATTTTTAAATAAATATCTTTTGTAAATAAAGCAAAAAAAAAATTCTTCCGTTGAATTAAATACTAAAACATTATCCCACACATTGTTTTTAAATCTAAAATTTGAATAAGCGTAATTTAACGATGACCGCGTTTGATGCAAAATACCGTATTTACATTGTTATATTCTTCATCTAGATTTTGATTATTTTCTTAATCGCATTGTGACTTTATCTTTCTAAGTCTCCCCCCAGAATTTCAGACGATAATGGAGTATGTTTATTCATCTCATTATACATGAGTTAAAAGCACTACTGGCCTCACCCATTAATATGGGTTTAATAAGTGGAGATTAGTGGCCTAATTAGTGGATTTCCAAGATAAACATACAGGGGATGTGCGAGATACGGGCCTCCCAAGTAAGGACCATGAATGCTAAATAAGGGTCGGTTTTTTCGAAATGAGTCTACCGACACGTATTGCGCACCCCGCTGTCAAAATAAACTGACCTTATAGGCAGATAATTATTTTTTTTCACATAATATACTTGTTAAGTACTAAATTGTTGCCACCGTCCGGTGACAAGTTAAACGCGTTTTGAGATTTTTTTTTCCTGTGCCATTAGAAATACATATACTTTTTGTTGTGCCCACAAACAGTATGTGCTTGATTTCTATATTATGAAATATGTATTATTATCATAATAAAAACTCCACGCAAATCAAAATCAAAGTTAAAAGTGTCAAAATCAAGGTCATTTAAATGTTTTATAATGACAAAAGCATCGAGTAAAAAGTAGAGAAATTTTAAATTAGATGTGATCTTGGATAATCGGATTTAGTATAATTCCAAAAAAAAAAAAATAACTAAAAATACTATTTTCTAGCCATTATTTTTTAATGAATAAAGTCTAATGATGCCAAAAACCGTGTAAATTTATCCTTTGAATAATTTTGACCTTAGGGATTAAGAAAAAACTGGCGCTGATGGATTGTAATCCGCTCAATTTTTCAAAACAAAAATGGAATTATTAAAAAAGAGTTCTTGGAATAAAAAAAAGTTTATTCAGGCCAAAATAACAAAAAATAAAAAAAAAATGTTGAACTTTTTTCGAGGCATTTCACACATTTATTTTCATTGACCAGTTATTGAAACAGGCCTCATTTGATCATTTTTTTTTGTTTTTGTTCGATTTTTACCAAGAAATTTATAAAATCAAAAATTGAGCTTTTGAACAAATCAAAAAAGATAGAAATTATAATAAAACCAACCTTTTTGCCCGGGTCTTTGTTAAACACCCCCAGAGATATCGTTTTTTATTAATTCCGTTATATTCAAGGTCAGTTTCATAAGAGAAAATTATTTTAATATTTAAATTTCAATATCATGACTCAGCAAAAGCCAAACATTTAAAAAATGGTTTAACCGCAGAAATAGTTTGAGTAACTTCAACGTCATAATTTATACCAAATCAATTCTACGAGTTAACCATTTCTCTTTGTGGTGAATTTAATATATCTTTGTACTTCAAAAAATGTACCCCAAAAATACATGTAGCCATTTTTATACCAAGTCAAATAGTTTCCGGATTAGGCGTTTAGATATCGAAAAAATGGAATCTGTAATTTATATTTTGGCATTTCTTCAAAAACGAACGCAATAAAAAATTGATAACTGATTTTTGGGATATATCGTCTTTATGTTGTCTTTTTTGTGTAACTTTTTTGTTTACATACTTTTTGCGTCAAAAAAATGTCTTTAACAATTTGAACACAAAAATTGCTTTAGCCACCCTAAATATTTGTTGAGAGAAAATAAGATGATGTTTGAAAAAAAGAAGTGAGCGTTTTTTTTACAAAACAAGAAATTAAAAGCTTTAAAAACGAAGTTGCAGCTGCTGTGTTTTCTCGGAAGTAGTTTTTAAAATATATTTTTTTTAAAGAAAAATTCGAAAAACCTTCTGCGGAAACTTTTTTATAATTGAAATAGAGAAATATATAGAGAATACTGAAGTTTCCAATAATTGGGTAAGTATTTTAAAAAGTTTGACTAGTATGATAGTTATAAGGTCACTTTTATACAAGCGAGTAAAATATATTTTTGAGCGATTTTCCCTTTTTCGACGTTTGTGGTTGAAAAGTGGTTCGCAATGTTACATTAGTTTACATAGGTTTCTTTCTAAGGTTTTTTTTTAATTTTTAGAAAAAACCTACATTGCCAATGTAGGTTTTTCCTAAAATTAAAAAAAAAACTTAGAAAGAAACCTATGTAAACTAAACCACCAGTTATCTTAACATCATAAATGCTCAAAAAGTGTCTAGATAATTTAATTTTGTTCAGATCCGTGTATCTGAACAAAATTAAATTATTTAGGGCGTTTGATAAGCTAATTGGATATCGTCATAAGTTTCGGCGTAAAAATTGTCGAGATAACCCAGCTTTGTTAAGATATCTGATGTTAACTCCCAGGGGGAAGTGCGTGTAAATAGACACGCAACTTGTTTTTTTTCGTCGATTTAAGGCATATGGAGGCCCCGTAGCCTACGGGCCGTAGGGCAAAACGTGTATTGGTGACCGCCCCTCAACTTTTCGAGAAAATTCCATTGACGGTGTTATTTTCTGCGTAGGTTGGAGATTTCAAACAGCTCTCTAGGGGGCCCTGGTGGCCCAAATCAATTTCTGAATAGTCAGATCGACGTAGTTTGACGAGCTTTACCAGTTTTTTTGAATTATTGGGAATTAATGTAATTTTTAAGTGCGTGTTTATTTACACGCATTTTCCCCCTACGGGTTCCCAAAAACTCCTTCCCTCTAAGAGTGAAGATAAATGGTAAGTGGTGGTAGAAGATACATTTTTAAATAGTTTTTCTAGGAATGGTGCAATTTTACGATATGTTCCATTTTGTAAAAATTTTCGTGGGAGAAAACTATGTTGCAACATCTTAAATACATATTTATTTGAAACAGTTTTTGTAACCAAAAATCATTTTCACAGTAAAACAATGAACTTAATCTACTTCCAAAAATCAACAAATGAATACATTTGGGTCATAAGTGATTTAGCTCACTGGATATTTCCTTTTTTGAACGCGCAAATACTTTTAACATTTTGAATCAAAATAAAAAAGTAATTGAAAATTTAATTAAATTTTTAATGATCCATGTGATGCTAGCGACCTATTTGCTGAAAAATAAAAAAAATATATTTTTCAGAAGAGAAAACATTTACTTATCGTGATGAGCTACTGCCTTATTTTTTTACAGTCGTAGTGATACATATTCTCATAGAAGAGAATTTGCTCGTTTAAAATACTTTAATAGCATTAAACATAGTATAATCGCATATTCATTGACTTCTGGCGATAAAAAATACATAAAAGTTACACCTGCGCAGTTGTTTTCACATGAAAAACTAAAACAAAAACGGCAAAATGAGCGTTTCGATAAAAATAACTGTAGAGTGAATAAATTGTTCGCAAATTGTTAACGCCCGTTATTCAAAAGTTGTGAAATTTCCCCTGTTAATTTCGGCGTCAAGTAAAAAATGTTTTGTAAAAATATCTTAACAGTCATGCGCATCTGGGGTAGCTAGCTACCCAATTTGCTCTAGCGCGCCAAACAATGAACGGATTTTTTGATTATTATTTTATTTTGATGCCCTCTTCTTCTTCTCTTACTGGGGTGATTTTCAATCTTGACCCTCGTCTTCCACGGTCCCAAACGTAAAAACAATTTTCTAAAAAAAAATATTTTTCTACCATATAAAAACGTAATGTTTTTTTGATTTCGAATCCGTTGTCCGTTTTTTATTATCACAAGCCGATTTTTTTTTATTCAGAAATAAAGTGAAAATGGGTACCTAGCTACCCAATATGTGCATGACTGTTAAGCTTCATTTTTGATCAGCTAAAATATTTTTAGTTTTTAACCGGTTCAGAGTGTGGTAAAAATTCGTTTGGGGGTTAGTTTGAGGGCTCTAATTTAGGACACCAAAATATGATTTGTACAGTATTTTCACGGTTAATTTGTCAACCCTAGTTCGTTTACATTTATAAGTTTCAGCATTGGTTTCACCGGCGTCGATTACCTTATATGTCCAAAAATAAGTAATTTTGAAATCATTCTCAATTTAAGATCTAGTTAAGGTCTTTAGTCATGCGGTATTAGGTAGTCATAAGATATTTGTTACATTAATCTTAATTTGCTTCCGTCAAAAAAAGCTTTAAGGTTCGTAGTATTTTTTTTTTAGTTTTTGAATAAAGTAATTATCGCCTCGAATTTTCTTATTTGTGTTAAATAAACACAGACACTTTTCCTCTGACAACTTCACAGCTAACGTGTTTTCTGTGCTATGTGCGTACAAAGAAAAAGAGAATTTTCCATTAAAAGTGTTATCTAAAGTAAATGAAAAGTACATTCTATGATACAGAAATTTACGTCAACATTTGTTATGATTTCGCCCAGATTGTTTTAATTTGTCGCATTTTTTTTTTGTTGTTGTTTTACTATGAATTAGTCTTTACCAGTAAATCGCGGCCCTAAGCATAATATTTCTTGAGAATTTGAAAAAAAAACTACAGGGTGTGTGGTTATAAGATATGTGCAGGTTGACGGTGATAAGGTCAAGTCAATTTTTAACATAAATAATTAAATCATTAAACTGACTTGACCTTATAAGTTATAAGTTATAAGTTATAACCATTTGAAACAAAAAATTGAGCTGTCCAAAAAACAGTTCAATTTTTATTCAAATGGTTATTAGGTCAAGTCAGTTTTTTAAGTACATTTAGGTCAAGTCAGTTTTTGGGCTCTGGCCTTATAACCACACTCCTTTGTACGAACATGAAATGGTATTTTTTGCGCTTCTTATACATCACAATCGTTACAACCAATAGGGACATTTTTTATTCGCAAAAGTAGCCTTCTTATGGTGTCGACCTGTCTAAAATTCTGCATTTTTAACGTTTGGAGACATTGTTTGAAAAAAACTTCACTATTTGGAAAATTGTCCTTATTGTGAGTAAGGACTATATTAGTTCCGATTTTAGTTACCGGGGACTTTTGTTCGTATTTTTTGTCAAACACTTTTTTGGAGAAAAAGTTTTTCATCATAACACGAAAAGAACTTTTTCTTTCAAGGGGTGATTTTTCCCTAGAAAACGTATTGTCCATATTTTTAATAATAAAAATGTTTTTTATAATTAAAAAGATTCTCATCTGAATTATAAAGTTTAAATATTTTAAATCAATTCAATCACAAGATGATTAACCATATGATAATTCAATCATAAAAATCAGAAGATGATTTTTGTTTTATTTTCATTTCCGTTGGGGTCAGCGGCCTTTATTTAGTTTGTATTTTTTTTTTTCTTATCTTTTGTTAAACATAAAGTTTTATGTAATCATGATGGGCGACATTCTTCTTGAGAATTTGTTTTTTAACTTCCAAGAATAACACGAAAACTCAATCTTTGCACGGAAGTGCTTTAATTACAATCCATCAGAGGTGTGTCAAATTTTCGACACAAGAAAAAAATTGTCACTTTTTTACGATAAAGTTTTTTGGCCCATTTTGTTGAATTAGCTTGTTGTTTTTTTGGAATGTGCCCAATTTTTTTTCTATTTATGACTTTTTAATGCATTAGTTAATGGCCTCACGCCAGTTAGGTTGAGCGCGCAATCCTATTGGTTTGTTTCTTGTTGTGGGTTGAGACGGGCCAATCAGTGATGAGAAAACTAATAATCTCAAATTAATAAAAAAAAAATGTAAATTAAATCTGACTGATGTGAGAAATTATAAGTATATCCAACTCTTCAGTTAAAAAATGACAAAACAAAATCATGTATTTTGAAAATTTGGTAAAATCATCTTTTTTAATTGACAAAAATCATTATTTTTTTTTTTTGAATTTTTCGACATTTCTTGAGACTTTCGGAAATTGAGATACTTTCGAAAATAACTATTTTGACAAAAGTTGTGGTTTGTCAAACAAATGGGAATACTTTGAAGAATTTTTTTGTAAAATACGATTACTCAAACATTATGATGACATACACGACCTACCTGCTTAAAGTAACGCTGCTCAAAGTAACAATTTCCGCTTAAAGTAACAGTTTTTTGGTTCATTTTGGTGTTACTTTAAGCACGTAGGTGGTGTATTCCTAAAAGTTATTGACAACTCCGTATTTTCAATGCGGTTACTTTTCAATGTGATATTAACAATATCATACGTCGTATGGGAAAATCCATCTAATTCCATATTCTTGAGTCAGAATAACATATTATAATATAATATACAATTAAACATATTCTATTGTATTCCTATTTGTACGCAAAAAATGCGGTTTTATGGTCTAATGATACTGAGCGAGGTAAAATAATGAGTTTTTATTGAATATAAAAAAAAACGATTGGGACTATTTTGGGAATCAGCAGGGACAGTAAATCGTCATTTTCGAAGACAAAAACATTTCTGTGTCTTTTACATGAATAGAATTACCGTATTTAAATGCCAATTTATCCCCCCCAAACGGCCGGAAACAATAAAATGATGATCTGACGTAAGTCCCCTCATAAATTTCATTTATTTTCATAAATTTCGTATCCGTTGTCAATGGAATAGACAGCCCCATGCTTAGATTACGTCAATAGAGTACGGAATTGTGAATAACTTTTAGGAATAGATCGTGACGATATTATCGTCATCAATTTTGAGTATTTTGCGCCGATAATTCCAGTGACATGACTGGAACATTATAGACCGGAAAATAATACGGGTGGTTGGACGGCCTGAAATTTGACCCCTGCTAGGCCGAACGATGGAAGGGTCATATGATAAGACTCATATAATTTTCCAAACCCCAATTTTGAAAGACAGGTTGGGAATAAATAAAGTTTTTTGGAAGCTTTGACAAAACTTGTCATGTTTTTAAGACTACTTGTTAAAACTTACTTTTGGGACAAATTTGGCAAAAATCTTGTTTTGGGAAGCTTGGCCACCATTTCGCCAAAAAATTTGTTTTTAACTACTTCCTACGGTTGCATTTTACCATACTCGTAAAATATTGCCCTTAATCGTAAAACGCTAATGGATAAATATTGACAGAAACAATAATTTAAAAATTTGGCCCAAAAATGGGGTTCAAACTGGAATTTGGTTTAAAATTCACCTGATGGACTTGACCGGAGTTTCCGTCTGTGAAGTTCGTCTGGTTCAATGGATTTTTTTTATTTCTTTGGTCGCACACTTGTGTGAAATTCTTTGTATGTTAACTTGTGCGCGTATTTGCACAATCTTACTATCAGCATAATTTGGCAAGACAACAAACGCACTTTTTTCCTCGATTTCTTTGATCTCGCGTACGGTAGATGCTACTTTCAAAATTGTCACATTTTTTAACGTCATTCAAAATGGGCCCCTGCTTCTTTATCAAATATACAAAACGAGATTTGGGACTTGTGATATTAACCGCGCGCTCTAAAAGTTCATTTTGATGAAGAAAATAAACTTTTTATTCTATGAAATACAGACATTGCTCCCATTAGGGATGCTCGAAATTATGATGATTGTCATTTTCAGAATATTTGAAGGGGTTCATAGCGAAAACGCGCCCCTAATGGGAGTTATGAGTCATAACTTATGACTACATATTTTAGTCAATACATTTCGAATACACAGGGTGCGCAGTTAACGGGCAGCAAAACAAAAATCTAGAAAATTTTTGAGCCAAAAGCTGCCCGTTAACTGCAAATAGCTCGTTAACTGCGCACCCTATGTTACATAGGCTATGTATATACAAATATTTTTTTGTTGAATAAAAATTATAAAAAACAACATATTTTTAAGAATTGATATTATTATTTTGTTTTTCAGAAATTCCTTTGTCCAGAAGCACTTTTGTGTGCCCAAAAGTGGATATATCAACCCCATTAAAATCCGGAGGGTTTGTTCATGCCCTTTTCGCAAGGGTTAATTAAAGTATAAATCACGCTGGGACATATCATATAAAATATTGGAATTAAATACTGTAACATTTATCACGCATGTGCGCAATGCTACCTTGGATTATTTTTTTTATATAAAATTAACAATATTATCAGTCCTTGAATGACCTTGAAAAATCCACTTGACCTCATGAAATAAATAGCCTTGAGCATATGATAGTCGCATTCCTGCGTATAAATCAATTTTAACACCCCCCAAAAATATTGAAGGCAAGAAAATAAAAATGTCACTTTTTGTCATATTGTATTTAAAGCTGTGCTACAGAACCGTCTGTTTTGTTCCTGTCGGACTTTTTTTTGAATCCCATGCGTTACCCATGATGCTCATTTTGCATTACTTAATAATATTTTCTAAACACAAAATAATTCATAGATTATGTACAATTTTGGCATAATTATTGACGTGTGTAGATAAGCGAGATTTACTTTGTCTAATTACATGAAGGACATGAAAATTATCTTGTTAGGCACAACTGTATGATATTAATATTGAAACTTTTGATACATATTTTTAACAACTATCTTTAAAACTTTTTAACATAAATATTTAGCCTCGGTCATGGTGATTTTTTTTTACAAATCTGAAGTGATTTTCAAATTGTTAATGACAGCTACGAAGTTCCAATCAGAGGTCGGCATATTCGATTTTTTTTTCTTACCCGTCCGAGTTTGTTACCTGCGGAAAAACACGGGTAAAAAAGCCGTGTCGGGTACGGGTAAATTCGGGTAATACCCGAGCTCGAGTAACCGAGTGTCGACCTCTGGTTCCAATCGAGTTTTGCGTCTATTTCTTCTATTTTGGCGCAAAACTTACGGTATAATTATGAAAACTGGGTTATTTTTTCTCTGTGAAACATTGTGGTTTCTGTAATTTAGTTAGAATTTAGTCAAATATTGTGTTAGTTACAAGGTCTTGAGTACCTTACAACCAAGCTAATGTATTTTTTTTTTGCAAATTTTAGCTTATTAGCTGAACGTATGACATGCTCTTACAATATATTTTAGATAAAATTGGACGTATCGATGACTACGGACACAGAAGATGATGTTTGTTTGTCCGACGCCTGGGTCCTTGATAGACAAAGTCGTTCGTGGTCGAGGGATTACACTTCCTGTCAGAGTTCGGCTGAACACCCTAAACATTTAGTTGTCACGCGATGCTCCGGGGTTAGGAGAAGTTCTTCTACGCCAATGCCGGTAAGTTTATTTACGGTTTTCAGTGGGCTAAGTTTCTTGACAGATTTTAGACCTTATGTTTCATGTGAAAGGGTTAAGATCAGGTGTATCTTAAATTAGTCAAGTACCCTTTTTCCCAGAAAACTAATGTTAACTCCTAAGGCTCGCAAGTGTCATATAATCCGTAGGGGGGATTTTAAAAACAAAAATCAGTTCCGTTTTACGTTTTATATTTGTTCTGGTGAAATTTAACTAAAGTTTCGGCGATTTTCGAGAAAGCCCGGTTTACTAGCATTTTCGGTCGATTTAGGACGTTGTGTGCACATTTGTTCCTCTGGGAGTTAAAGGGCTCAAAGTCTATGAGAAAAAAATGTTTTCATGAACAGAAGTATCAGCAAAAAAATGATAGGGCCCGATAAGTCTAGATAACTGCGGGTAGTGTCTGTATATACCATAAACTGAAAGTGAGTTGAAAGGCCTCGCAAATACATTGACCATTTTGTTTACTTTTCTTGATCAAATGCTAAAAAAA